>CAEGAE010011466.1:0-97314 GCA_903067095.1 Girardinus metallicus | reverse complement strand
CATCATCAATACAAGATCTTGGTGAAAGATTAATGCAACACTGGATGGAAATAAATCTTGTGACACTGCAGAAGCTTATTGAAACAACGCCACAGCGAATGCGGGCTGTAATCAAAGCTAAAGGCGGCCCAACAAAATATTAGAGAGTGTGACCATTTTTTAGTGGCGACTTTTTTTTTGGCCAGGCAGTGTAAATCAAAACAGGGTGTAATAAACAGTTTTGAGAAAATAATATGCTGTTACATTACAGTATGCATAATGTTTGATCATATATTAATCTATAATCCTTTATAGCTAATGTAAACACCTACATACAAAAATATGTGATTGGCAGTTATGTACATTGGTATAAAATTACTTATGTGCAGGTACCACATTAAGGTAGTAATTTAGAGTATGAATTTCTGAAAGAGTGAACTGAATCAAAGCTCTTGAAACAACACTGGTTTAAAGTAAGACATGTCAAAAGATGCAACAATTCAATCTACTGATTCTATAGTGTATGATCCAAGTTCATAAAGTGTGAATCACTGTTTCTCAATGCAAAATTGAAGGGTTAAACAACATGATTAATTTGTAATTTTTCAAAAAGCTTTTTTCCCAGTTAAGCAAAATACAGACTCCATTAAGCCTGAATTTATAAAGACTCCAATCTTTGTTTCAGTCTAACCTTGGAGGTGAAGTGGCCTATTTGTACCTCAGGCATTAAACACTGTATTTTGTGGTGGTTCTGGAGAGTCTTGAAAACCAAACATTCTCACAAAGTGAAGGAAAACTGCCTTGTTTAGTCTTTATATGCAAATATTTAGGCACACAAGATCTGAGGCGTTGAATGGATGTATCAGATTTTTTGTTTTTTATCACTTAGTTTTGGATAAGTATCATATTTGTGTAATGTGGTTGTCTTTTGGGCACTTGTGATGTGGGTGAAAGAGAGAATGATTGTCTGGAGCCTTTTGGGGAGAGAATAGTTTGGCATGATGGTTTATTTGGCTCTTAATTATAATCACCAACGGTCTAAAATGAAACAATTGTAAATAATGATAAACTAATGAGTTTTAATACATCCTCTTAACCATTTTCTTTCAAACAGTGCATGTCCTGCAAATTCAAATAAAACGATTCTGAGTTGGTAACCTAACTTTTGACTATGTATTATGTATTAAACGAGGTATATTGTGAATGCTGTCTCAATGCATTCCCAAAGCTCATTTACAGTAATTGCCCAATTCCCTCCCTCAGCTATTTGTGCGCAGATACTGCAGATATTGCTCAAATGTGCTGATAAACCATCTCCAATCCTACCAATCAACAAATAAATACATTCATATTCTCAGCCCTGAAATCCATTCTAGTCCAAGAGAAAACAATTCAGGGATAAGTCCCCCCTGTCCTTCAGATCAAGCCTTATTGCTGCACAGTCAGTAATCAAGGCATAGTTTATAAGGCGGCTGCATGATCTGTGACAAAAGCTAACTGAAGAGACATAAACCTGCAGGAGGAGGGCTGGAGAAGGGTGGGGCTGGTTGAAGGATCACCTATACAAAGGAGGAGGAGTAATCAAGAATTCCATCCAGTCTCCAAAATTGCCATGCAGATTTAAAACCTATAAAGAAAGATCCTTGGACTGTTGCTTCTATTTGTCGCCGCCATATCCACTCTGTTTTTTTTTTTTTTTTCCTCACTGGCTCTCTCGGGAGTGCTAATTGGAAGCTGGTAGCCTCCAGATGTGGCATCCAAGTGACAGTAACCTTGGTGGTGAGATCACCTTTATAAGACTGGTTTCATATGGCTGGATATTGATCAAAACTGTGGGTTAGGGGGTAGTGGTGTTGGGAGAGGGCTAGAGGGACTGAATATGCAGCAGGGAAAATTGAAGATGCAACACGGGCCCCCAAAAAGGGTGCAAAAAAATTCTAAACACTCCACCTGTCCCAACTCACTAAGATGTAAAATGATAAGACATGATATTAGAGAAATGTAAGCTTCCTTTTTCAATAAAATACAGATCCAATTTTAATTTCTGGAAAATCCTGAAAGCCATATATTTTTTTTACTTGGCGTCAGTCTGACATAAAATTCTGTTAAAAGAACATTGGAGTTTGTGGCTATAACTTGATCAAAGATTTAAAAAGCCATGGTGTATGAATACTTTTGCAAGGCACTAGTTTTATAAATGAAGTGAGAAACAAACTTAATCCTTTAGTTATTGTTGATTTACTGTAAAACACACTTGCAACATCAAATAGGATAAAATCCTACATTTGTAATTTGTGTTTTGGTAAATATCAGACAGTGAACCTGCAAACTAAGTAGTGAATGCAAATTGATGCTCAACAAGAGTCTTATCAGCAGTATCGCACTGATCGATTGCAGTGGTTGGATTATCAATCATTCATCATCACATTGATAACTCTACAATACCTATAATGTTACCTGATCAATACTGAAGTAGGATTGATCCCCCAGTCCAGCTGGAGTACATGATAGAGACATGGAAATGTGGAAGAGATGTAAAACATTTGCAAACTGACTCTGTAGCACAGTCCAAAACTAGGAAGGGAATGTTATTCCTGGTACAGTGAAATATTTTTTGTGTTATATTACAAGTAATTACCTCTGATTTTGCATTTGTTATGGCTGGTTTCCTTCCTGTTAGAGAGTAGTGAGCCAGTGGCTTGTATTCAGCAGGGAAAACAAGCAACCACTGTACAGTAACACTCAGTCTCTTCTGCATCGGACCTTAATCATCCTAGCCCAGTGTGCATGTGCATATAGGGAGATTTGTGCACGAGACTAGCTACCTGTGTGTATGTGAGTGCATGTACACGACTGTATTCCTGTAGTGTTTTCAAATAAGTGTGTATATTTCTGCTGTGTGCCTATATGCCAAAGAGTGAGGGAGGGGTGTGAGGAGAGACTGAGAAAGAAACCCGTCCCTCCAATTCCCCTGTGAAACCCTCTACACCAATTTCCAGCCATGGGCAATCACTCACTCAGCATACACATCTACATAGAGGCTGATTAGATCCTCCATGGGCTTTACCATGTGACTGGAGCACCTCATCTACTGTATGTGCCTCCCCTTTGTGCTCCTTTTCTAATACTATAGTCGGTAAGGGGAGAAGGTGGGGTGGTGTGTATGATCTACATACAGCTATAATACATAGGTAACCTCTGAGGGGCAAATCAGTGATATTCTGCACAGTGTTTCCCTTTGAATTCAGGAAGAATCCATCATTTTTGCATGGCCATTATTGGTAGAGGTGATATGTCTTCTAGTTTTAGATGTCCTTGCACCTGTGTAGCAATTCTTTAGTATATATCTATATCTATCCATCTTTATATATATATCTATATATATATATATATATATATATATATCAGCTGTGAAGTGACTGATATGAACAAATGTGCTGTTTAAAACTTGGTTAGATAGATAAAACACTTAAAGAATATCTTCCCTCTAGCTGTGATGTTAACATGGCACCGTGTGCTGAGAGTTCATTAGTGTAATTGCCATAATATTACCCATTGGCAGAGTCATAATGTATAGAATATTAATGCAATAAATCTCCATTCATCATCATTCCAGCAGGCCAACACTTTAACCAACATCATCACATATTAAGGGAAAAAAAATATATATATATCTTTTTGTTTGAGGACATCCATGAAAATTATGCACTCTCCTCTCAGCGACCTTCTCTATCTGTGACGTTGCACTGTTGTGTCTTCACAACTGTTTTCTTCAGCCTTTACAAGTAGAGTTGAGTTTGTTAAATACAAAACCCTGTTTTAATGAAGAGAGAAGGAATTTCTTAAGAGCTCAATGAAAGCACATGTCATCTGTCTTGTCCTTAACTTTTCACCCCTTTGAGATCAAAACAGTTTTTTCAAAGGGTAAAACCCAGGTGTAGGTGGGAAGTTGACACGGGCTTATAAAAATTCTTCTGCTATTTGTAAAAAAGAAGACATACTTTTAAGCTACAGGAGGGTTTGTATTTTAAGTGTTGGAGTGGTCACTGATAGTTCAGTAATCATTTCAATCAAGGGACATTCTTTAAGAAGAAAGCATTTTTCTCAAAAATAAGAAGCACTTCCTGGGTCAGACGTTTGTGCATTCACAGTCCAAATATTTCTATCTAACTCCCCATAAACTTCAAAAGTATAAGTGTACCATATCTTCAAAGATGCATAAGTGGCCCATAGAACTTTTTCTATTCATCCATTTCAAGGTTAGAGTGTAAGGACTTTCACTTGTGTATATTCAAAGGCCACAGAAGAGTCTAACGATACAGCATTTTTATGACATTTCAAGTGTTGCTTTAACTTTTAAATGGGTATTAAAAAGGCAAAGCTGCTGTAACATATTCTGCAAGTGCCCATTTTTTTCATTTATTGATCTGACCTTCTACTGCCCAAAAAAGAAAAACAAAAATCTCTGCATATTTCTTTTCTACTCAGTTCTACACTTAATGTCCGTAGCTTTGCTCATATATCATGTACAAGTACAAAAATAAATGTGAGCCAAAATTATGAAAAACAATTTTTTTAATGGTAGTACTCACACTGCAGTAGTGTGACTCTAAGCAAATTTGGGGCAGAAGATGGTTTAAAGAGGATAATAAAGAAAGCCTCATTCTACATACATAGCCATTGTAGACTATAAAACAACCTGGAGGTACGCCGCAATATTAAGCGCCACAAAATTTATTGTCAAAGTGTCTCGCAAAGCACCATCAATTTTCTGCCAGCATGTGACTTTGTTTGACCAAGTGCATTTTTTTAGGGTTTTTTATGGGACTAGTGGTCTTTATTCAACAGTAGCTGGGCAAGAGGAAGGGCAAGGTATGGAGTAAATGGTTCTGGACCAGGAATTGAACCAGTGACAACAATGCAGAGCACTGTGGTCCCTATTTAATTCACATGCTCTACCACTAAGCCATGTGGTAACCTGGCCAAGTATATCTATGTTGTTCATATAAGATATACTATTTAAGATGAGGGCTCTTAATATTCTATTTGCGACTTATTTTGAATTTTAAAAGGATTTTTTTGCTTAGAAAGAAAAACAATTTTTGAGATGCTGCCTGACAACATTGTTACCAAAGCCTCTATTTACATTAAATTGTTTATCTCACTCATTACAATTTTGGTGCCTGGTAGAAAAAAGAAACAGGGACAGAAAAAATAAAAATAAAACATAAATTCTTTGAGAATACCACTGTCTAAACACTATCCGTTAATGATGCTATAGATGACATCTGCTTCCGCTTCATATGCCTGCTATATGAAGTTTAGTTTTTTATAGTTTTTTTTTTTTTTTTAATCAAATTGTACTCCATGATTATCTCTGAACAAAACCTTTCAGGTTTCATGAGTCACACAGTTTAAGTTTTACAAAACCTTTATTATGTTTGTACAATCACAAAACTGAAACATTTTATTAGTTTTTATAGTTTTTGAATAAAGGCTATCTTAAAATTGAAATACCATCAATATATACAACTCATACAAAAGTAGACTGCAGTGATTAACTCTAAGATGTTTAACATACAGTATTTACTGAAAACTTGACTGTTTTGGTGAAAGATAAGATTGTGCACAAAATATAAAAGTTTCTCTCTTTCTTAAGCAGTCTACGCACTAATCTGTGGTGATAGTTCTTTGAATATATTCCACAGGATGAAATAAAATAATTTAGTCTCATAATATCGGTGAACTGTTTTAATTACTTTACTTTAAGTCGGCACAATAAGCAATATTCCAAAACAGTGTTATAAATAAACAAGAATCCAATTGTTTCTTTATGAAATGCAAAAAATATTAGGTTCTTGCCTATATATGTACATATAAACTTTTATTATTATCTTTAGAATTAGAAGAATTAGGATGAAAATAAATTAAAAGCTTCACAGTGGAATAAATGTTAGCAGTGTTGCTTTCACCACAAGTGTGCAGAATTTGAGTCTCAGTTTTCATCTGAGTATGTAGATACTGTAAAGTGTTAGGGTTGCTGTCGTAAGATGCTGTCTTCAATATATGCAAAGTTGAGTGTTCAAGTGCCAGCCCATGATTGATGAAACCAGAAAACTTGCTGCTGCTGATCTATTAACTAAAAGCGGATGACGTATAAGATGATACTTACATTGCCACAGACCGACAGTCATTCATTCTCTGCTTATCCCAACCAACCTCTCATTGTAAGTTAAAACAGAAAAGAGAGATAAATCATTGTAAAAACAAAACCATTTCAAATGTTCTGCCTGCCTAATGTGTGATGAGGCTGGTTCATGTTGTGGGTTGGCCAGTTCTAGACAGGCCTTAACAATGAACTAAATGGAGGGGAGATACATTTTTTACCGGATGACACATTTACTATGACACAATCACGTAGTTCTGATCCAGAAACGTACAATCTTGTCCAGTCTAAAATGTGTTTTGCTATGAGTGTATATATGGTGGTTTTCCCTGTGATTCCTTCATAAGGTGTACCACAACCTATGAAGGAAGTACAGGGTGGTGACAACCTGCAGCAGATTGTTACCACCCTCATTGTGACAAAGTGGGTATAGTACATGGGTGGATGGATAAAACATTCAAGCCCAAATATTACTCGTTTATCAGGCTATTTAACTTATCTTTTGAGTTAATCTAGTTTAGTATGCTAAATCAAACCCATAAAAACTACCTTGATTTCTATGAAATCAACCAAGTAAATGGATTACCAACATAACCCAAATGAATAGTTTCTGTCCCAGCAGGCGTTAAACTGCGCATGTCCTACTTTCTGTAACTTCTTACATTTTTTGTCTTTCAGCTGGAAAGAGAAGTGTTGCTACGGAAGTGTAAAGGCAGAGAACAGTTGTAATGAGTTACAAAATAGGTTGAAGGAGACTCGTTAGCCAGTGAACAAGGGAGAGGGGTCAGAGCAGCGCTGCACACATGATCAGAGGTGTTGGTGCTGGGGTAATATTAGACTGTCAGTCCCACCTTAAACAGACTGTGATTGTAAAGTAATTTTCAGCTTGGGTTTTGAATGGAATAGGTTGACACATTTGGTAAAAACATATGGGCCTTATTCATATTTATAAGGCATCTGTTGCCCATCCATTTAATGCTGGAGCTAAACTGTTTCATAAAAATAAACTTTGTTTAGGAGACCTGGAGATTTTGATTTATACCTTGAGATAAGTGGGATGGGTCATGTCAGTGTTCTGTTTACAAAGCACTATATTTTTGAGCTTGCTTACCTGCACTTGCAAGAGTTAGTCACTACTGGTATAGGTTCTGAGCGTTACATGTGAAAAAGTAGCAGGCTGCGAGATTTCCTTGTTAGCTTGTGTTTTTGTTTACATTGTTACCGTACACCTTGTCCAGTTCAAACCTTTTATGTACAGGGCATGATGTTGCTTGTGTAAATCCACTGAGTTCTCATGCAAATTTATGTTTAAGTGTACTTGTTTGTGTGTCCGAAGAAGAGCACGAACACGCACTCACACGGGGGGGTGTGATTGGGAGAAGCGAGACCTAGAAGGGGGATTGTTGTGGTGGAGGGTACTGGCGGTGGTGGTGCAAGGCGGTGACAGAAATTGAGGGGGACGGGGTGGCAGCTGCAGGCTGCTCGGTGCACTGTCAGAGCGGAATGATTAATGAATGGCGGCCCCAGCTGAGCCTAACCTTTGGAGAACTGCACAGGACATCTGCAGAACTGTCAGCGCTCTGACAAGGACAGAGCTGAACAACCAATTATTTCGCCATCACTAAGGTGGGCTGTCAGCTTAATCCTAGCCATTCACTTAGGCAAGGACAGGCAAATTTCTCCTTTACATACACACACACACACGCCCACGCACACACGCAATAGTCCAATGTCCTGCGTGGATATACACACAAACAGGCACACACGGACAGGAACACATGCCTGTGCGGACATGTACACAAAGCGGGGCAGGGACGCTGGTGCAATCGCATGCTTGCATATTCACACAGTGCCATACGGTCCAGGACAAAATAAAGTTAACCCCTCCACTGCTGGTGGTGGCAAACCCCATGCAGGTGACATATATTAAGGAAAGCAGGGCAAGCAGGGGAGGTATAATGATGACAAAACAGCGCTGGTGGATGCCAGAGAGCGCTGCGAGCTGGACATGGGTGGAGCTGATCTGTGGGACATGTTCAGAATGAGGGGGAGACGAGTCAAAGGAGGGAGGGTAGGTCTGAGGGAACAAGCGAGGGAGAGGGATGAATGCTCCCAAAGTCTACAGGCCGAATTTATTTATTTCATAATGAAATTGGAGAGAACAGAAGAGTTCATGTAGATTAAAAAAAAAACAACAAAAATATGATTAGCAAGTTGCAGGATACAAATGGATACTTAAAAATGTTTAAACTGGCACAGTATTTGATTCTTTCACTGGTTCATAAAGTCTGAGTTGTAGAAACCTTGTAATACAAGATAAAAATTCATTGTAAAAAAAACAAACAAAAAAACAGAAAAGCTGAATTGTCATTATGGCCTCTCCGACTTGTACTTTATGAACTTTAAATGTACAAGTATGTGTGGAGTTCAGCAAAACTTTTTCATTCTGCGGCACATTAATGAGCATCCAGACACCACATGACGTTAAATGATCTACACGTTTCATGTGTAGGACGTTTTAAATGTGTCAGTGTGGAGCAAAAATGTATTGATTGACCTTTTAAATTATACTAAATGGATTCTGTTGCACTGAAGAAGATTAAAAAGGAGCATTTGAATAAAACATGATGATGATCAAACTCATGATACCTTATCATGTCATATGAAGAAAAAGTGTCTTAAATACCTATGCAGACAGGCACCCTACAACCATGGATAAGCTATTTTTCACACTGTTGAGCTTTGTTTTGGACTAAAATACGAATGTATTTTTTAAATTATATATATATATATGCATATATATATAAACAAACTTTTTATAGTATATAGACGTATTACTTTTATTCTTCTTGTATAACCCATTATTTTTCTTCACTCTGTTAAATATAATTCATTTATTTACTGTAATGAAGACTAATGAGTGTATGATCTTTAGTCTTATTGATCGCCCTGTGGGAGCTCAGTAATAGCAAAAGTGTATGAGGCCAAAATGTGTTATGCATTTACATTCTTCATTCATCATTTGCATCTGTGTTTGTGTTAGAGCTCGGCCAGAGCTGGGTGCTGATCGGCGGCATGAGTGACTGATTGGGATTTGATTGAGGCGTTACTGAGGCGATAAAAGATTGAGCGCAGCTCCAAGCCTATTGACAGACTGCTGATGAGGCCAGAGAGAGGGAGCGATAAGGAAGGCTGAGGAAATTAATAAGTGGATAAAAATCAATTAACTTAAAAATTGTTCCTCATCAGTGGCTAACCACGTTTGCATAGGTGACTGTGTTTGTATATCACTAAGTAAGTGACCTAGAATTGTGCAATAATGAATTTATCTTCTATAACTAAAGCATATAAAGCCTTTGTGCTTCAGGTTAGCCGACTAGCTTGTGGAGAACTAGAGAGTCTGTTGAATCCTAAGTGCTGCTTAGCTGGTATATATTCATGGGAGAAACAAGTGCTACTCTCTGTGAATTGTTAAAGGCTCATTCGACCAGCCAAATTCTGATACTTCTTTACAATTTGCAAATCAAGCAATTATGTTCGAATCATTTACAACTCGGACGTAAAACTCATTAGGTTTGTTAAGCAGCACTTAGTAGTTGACAACATTTAGAGAGCAGTCAACACAAAAGCAGTTTAGATGTGGGAATTTTTCTAAAACAAAATATTTAAATGATACCACATGGAAATTAATTTACAGTTATGTTTGGGAGTTTTTCTGTGATTGCTATGGGCATGATTAGTCTTGGAATTCAAATGTTTCAATTATTCCATTTAACTTACAAAATATAAAGTTTGTGATAAAAAAATAATAAGTGTATGAGTTTTGATTTATTGCAGATTTCCAATAAAACCCACAGAATCAAAAAATACATAAAGGCTTCTTAATAAATCAAAAATTGAAAGGGACGTGTTCAAACCAACAATAGTGTGGAGTTATATTAGTATAGTTATTCATTCTGTAAAAAAAGTTTTTAAAACATGATGTTTATTTAGGGTTTAAGGCAGAAGATAAACATTCTGGTTATGTCACTTTCCTTTCTGAAAAAAAAAAGACTAAAAACAACGTACTTTGATAAAAATGTTGACTGAAGGGGCAAAATTATATAAAGATGGATAGAAAATGCTCAGATAAAATGACTTCAACTGATTTTTAACAGAAACCAAAACCATAAAAATGTGAAATAAAATGGAAAACTATCCTATGAAAGAATCAAGAAATGGCTACAGACAATTTCTTAAATGACCCCCCAAATATTTAATTTCAGTTGCAGGAAACTGATCAGAAATCATGGGGAATGTTTCTCCATGATTTCAGATCCAGCCCCCCTAGTTAGATCTAGGAGGGCTGGATCCAACTAGGGGGGCTGGTTTTACATATTAAAACTGTTTTAATATGTAAATCCACCAACCTCAAACATTAATCAAAATGTATAGGCTAAAAGCTATAAACAACTTCCATCTCAGGCAGTCAATTTAAATAAACCCTACAATTTCTGATATGAAGAGTGGTTATGAAAGAACCTCGTCCATGGATGCAAAAATCATATGGCTTCACTCCAACTTGCTTTGGGACTCTTGTCCAAATACTAGTGGGTGTGTTGGGATAATATTTGAGCCGGTTTCTGTGACCTGTGTGTAGGTCACAGAAATTCACTCCATATTTAAACTTTGGCGAAAAAAAATCTTGTTTTTAAAATCTCTTAAGAATTTCATGAATGTTGCACTTTTAAAAACAATAACTAGAAATTATCAGTTAGATCCCAATATTAGTTATTTATATGCCCATCATGAGAGTATGTAAACTTCTCAAGGAAAATATTTTTTCTTTGCATTATAATACTACTTGTCAAGATACAAAAGTTTCAATCAATGACTAGTACATTCCCAAACATGACATGTATACAGCTGGAGTGGACTCATTAGAGCATATTCCTAGTATAAGGGCTGTCTACTGTCCCAGACAAACTGCAGGAGGAGGTGTCTGGCCACTTGCTTTTAAACTGGGTTAGTGGACCAGAGAGTAATAGAGAGGAAGAGAGAGTGAGATAGAGCATGAGACAGAATTTGAAGGCTAAAACTGGGACGAGGAGCATGAGAAGAATTTTCTTCATCAATTGCAGTGGCCCTCCCTCATGTGTACCCCTTTATGCCACATGCATGCCTATTTGTGTGATTTCATTGGAGCTTTCACAGTTCATGTGGCTACAGTGGACGGATGTTGCCTGACGAAAATGTCTGTTTATTATATGAAAGTTTTATAGTTGTAATTTTTTAATGTTTTCTCCACTGGCTTCCTATAATGAATTTGATATTTATCTTATGCTCGCCTCACTTCAGTCTCCAGCCCCCAGTTGATTTAGGAGCCAAATGGCAGCCCATTAACATGTGAGAATGATTGTGCAGCCTTGGGGGTTGTAGTGTGGCAACCCACAGAGAGGCTTTTCGCTGCACATCTCTCTGATTCTCAGTCTTTGCACTGTCGACGAGAGTTAAGCATCAAAGGCAAGGACTAACTACCCTCACCCTCAATCGCTCCCTCTGTCTCTTTTTGGCCTCTGGGTTCACACTGTAATTTGCTCTATCTTTCCTCTCATCCTCTTTCTTTCTCTCTTGCTGTACCTCTGACTCTCTCTCTCCCTCTCTCTCTCTGAGGGCTTGCGAATGAAGAGAGAAAGGTGATGAGGTCAAAGTGAATCTTCTTCTTGCTGAGGATGATTATGTTGAAACCTGCCGTTATTCAAAGTAGCGGACCCTGTGGCCATGAGCGGCCCTACCAGCCACGTGTCTGAAAAGCGGGGCGACACCTTAAAGGCATGAGCTCGAGAAAAGCCATCAAGTGGAATCAGCTCCCAGGGTCAGGCGCACAATACCTTCCTGTATGTTTCAGATGACTTACCACCATGGAGCCAACCATTTGAGGGATCATTGCCATTTTTCTAATGGCCACATTTAGCCCTGAAAATTGATTGGATGACATCACAAATAGTAAACATTTCATTTTAAAGTTGTACTAAGGCTTGCTGTAAATGAAATCAAATGTTCCTTAAAGATCTGATCTACCATTTGGTTTCCAGGAACAGAGGGACAGTTGTTATGCTGGTTGGTTAATTGAACTGTATTTGTGAACTGAATAGAGAAGATCACATCAACTGTGCTCTGTCCTAATGAACAGGACTCAAGGCTTCTCTTAGAATAAAAAAGTTAAGTCTTTCTCTTTAAACCAGACATCATATTGAACAGCCCAAGGAGTCAGCCATCAGTCTTCCCATTTTTTAATTAATTCCTTTAGAAGTGATGCATTATACTTTAAAGACTGATCTTGTATGAATACGCGCATTGTAAATACATTATTTTTTCTTTAGTGTGGTGATGAGAGGGCGGCCTTCTCAGATGTGAGGATCCTTTTTTCCAGATTACTCCTAGCCCAGAAAAAGTAAATTCCTAACCATGCAGCTGGCATTCCAAGGTCATATAAGCACTAGGAGTCCATATATGACCTTGTTTGCTTGTGTGTGATGATACATGTTAGTTTTCTTTTATGAATATTCTTACTTAGGAAAATCAGAAAAGTTTGAAATAATCCACAATTGGTTACTTGAAATATTTTTTTGTGTAAATTTTAAATAGTGTAATATGGTGTAACATGCTTTAAGGAAACACCTTTAAAATAAATGGATCAACCGAGAGTTAAAATTGTAACTTGTAACTGCTGAGTGCCTCCAAGTCTGCACCATTTGGTCAATCACAATCACTTGACTAGGTTAAATCAAAGAAAAGATAAAATTATACCTCATCACTCCCTGATGGCTGGCCAGAAAAAGCTTTCTCAACAAAATGATCAGGTGTGCTCTCCTACATGTAAATGGTTACATAAACTAGATTTAAGCAAAGTTGGACAATTCTATCATATTTCTTCTATTCTTTATAAAGTTTGTGCTAGATAGTTCTGAACATCTCCTAGTCTTCCTTCAATTTGTGTGTGGATTAATTATTTTAGTGTTATTTTTGTTTGTTTCTTTTTAATTAAACTTTAGTTGATAGATATTGTTTCACTGGATATAAATGTAATTCTTGGTTTTAATAAACAGCTTTCATCAATAGTTAATTTTCAATTGATGTATTATTTAAACTTTGTGTTGATTGTACATAAATTATAACCCAATAAAAAATACAGAAACCTCTTGATGACTCTTATGCAACAAAGATTACTCTCTGGAATAGCAAAGCAGTTGTCCTTCATATTTATTTTGATAGAATATCAGACTGATTGCTTTGTGAAGTAATTTAATTGAGTCTAATATTGCTACTGTAGGTAACCAAGACATCAATGATCAGTTGCCTGAAATCCACTGGTGACACTAACAAGCTAGGGTGAGGTGTGAACACAGCTGTTTGAGTCACAACAAATCTAATACGCATTTCATCACTTCTTAAACAAGCCATCAGCAAGTCTAATGCTCCAGCACGAGAACTGCAGTCTTTGATACTTACACCTTCAAACCGTTTTCTTAAACATCAGCACTTAGCACGCTCCTCTCACACTCGAGCATCATACATCTACTGGAGAAAAAAGTGCTGCTGATAAGTCAAATTTATCCTTTTCGTGATACGTGTTTGTAAAACCAACAACATCCTAATTGATACACACCAACATCTGCTGCAGTTTTGGTTGCTACCACCTGAGCCATATGAAACTTGTGTCTTCATCAGCTTTTATCAAGAAGCTTGTGCCAGTATTAAATGCAGTTTCATATATCTTCCTGTCGTTTTTATTTTTTTTTTTGAAAAGGAAAATACGTCAGAGCTGTGAATGTCAGTAATGACAGAACCAAGCGAACTGTAGGGAATCACCCTGCGTGTCTGTCTCAAGGCTTGAGAGTTACTCCCTCATGACGCCTTACCATTTTAAACCTTATTTGGTTTGCAAAAGTAAAACTAAGCTCTTTCAGTTCTGCCCCTTTTTCTCGAAGTTAAATTTTTGGATTGTAAAGCTTGAGACAAAGATAAGGGGGAAGAGGGGTTTAGTTTTTGGGGACAGAGGAGAGCGGATTTCAAGTGGATGTCACGAGGGGAATGAATGGGCAGCAGGGGGAGAATAAGGAGAGGTGTGGAGCCTATATGGGTCAGGGAATAGGTGGCGGAGGCTGAGACTGAGAAACACTCCAGAGAGTTCACAGAGCTTCAAAGGGAAGTTCTCTGACCGTTTTGACTGACAGATGCTTAGAGTTAAATGGACCTGGCGGCAGGCAGCATACCCCAGTCCCAGGATGCCAGGCTGTCTCCATGGCGCTCACCCCCACCCCACTACATACATCAGAAAGCAGGACTGTAAGAATAAAGGGTCAAGATGTGTGGAAAGGCAGTGTTTTATGGTGTATTACGTTTGAACCAACGACGTGAAGGGCATTGCTCTTTGAAACTTGCAGATGAACATTTATGTGGAAACATAATACTCGCTGAGTTTGATAATTGTTAATAATTAAGAGAAACCAATTAGCTCTGCTGAAACAACAGTGCATTTCTAGGGGAAGCTATATTTATTGGTGGAGACTGATTTGTGAACATTCATGTTTTCGAATGTAGCTCAGCTTCATTACAATATCTTTGAATTGTCAAAAAATGAATATCAACTATAAGACACAGTTACAAGTAATAAAAGATAAATGCTTAATAATCTCTAAATATTGCATAATAAATATATAATATTAACATATACATATAAATAAAATACTCCATTTACAAAAGTATTTCTGATTATATTAAAATGACAGCTAAGCAAGTAAATTTTAAAAGCTAAATTACGCCATTGTCTCAGGTCACGCACCCCTACAGATGCATGTGAGCAGGGAGGGTTGTGTTTGAAGGTGTCTTGGTAAACACTGTTGTGCTTGTGCAAACAGCAGAACATTGATCAGTTCCTTATTTATGATCAGCGTGTCTGTGCCTGCACTGGATTAGTCAACAACCTGTCTGTTTGCACCACTCTAAACTGAGGCCAATGTCAATGCCAAAGTCTAATTTGAATACAACAGACTGTTGGGACATGGTTGTGTGGAGCTAGAGATGGTTGCGTGGAGCTAGAGACTTCCACCTGTGTCTGGATTTTATTTTGTGGCTGAGATTATGACAAAATACAGACCTTTTCTAATTTTAGACCATTACACATGTTTAGTTTACAAAAAAACGGAACTTACATGTCTGCGGTTAGGGTCTACTATAATACGTGTGGTATTTAAACATTAGAAATCACAGACCCAAGAATATCAGAGAAATGCCAACTAACAAGCATTCATGTCCCAGTGCTCCTCAGAGGATGAGGGAAATTGAATGTGCTGTTTACAGAAAAGAAGAGAGTGATGGATATAGAGTGTCAGAGATAGAGAACAGGAGAGAAAAGGCAACGAAGAATGGAGGTCAGTTGCATTGTATCACCCAATTTTCACCCATTACACTGTATATGGGGGCCTTTCTCCACCTTCTTTTGCATGGTAATTATTTTCCAGCCCAAAGGTAGCTGCAGGCAACGTCAGCCGCTGCGTCAGGGCCCATTGCATTAGCTGGCCATTGCATTATTTATTTGTGCGTGGGCAGCTGTATGGTTACCCCAAATCCACCGAGACTTGGGGGGCCTCTCAATGTCACCTAGTGCATTGTTGCAGGCAGTTGTGGCCGCCTAGCCTTTCTCTGGGAAACCTTAGGTGGAGAATGGCTCAAGGGCAAAATGGTACCTAGGTACAGGAACTTCCATGTTGGGGTAGTAGGTAAGGTGTGTAATGTATTCAGATGGGGGTCAGAGAGTTTTGTAACTGCCATCACTTATGCAATAATCAACTGTACTGGGTTTCCTGGTGTACTTTAAGTAACTGTCCACTAATATTTTTAGATATCATTGGTGTGAAATATTAAAGGAAACTACATATTTGCCTTTCTTTTGGCTTTGTGTTGAGGTATAATTACAGTGCCTTGCAAAAGTAGCCATATCCTTTGAAAATTTTATTACCATTACTATAAATTTCAATGCTCATAGCTGTAAAATAAAGGTAAAATAATAAATACATTTCTAAACTTTTTCACAAATTCCCTTCCCTATAAATCTAATACACTTAAATTGAAGTCAACTGCTGCTGTTTAGAACTCACTTAGTAACTGCAATGGAAACTCTTTTCTTCGCTTCATGAGTCACACGATCAACAACTGGATGTTGTCAATGGCGTAAACCACAACGAACAACACGGCAGGGAAGTAGGTGAAGGAGCATGTTTTTTAATGACTTATTGTGTGAACAAACTTATTCATATGTGATTTTAATTGAATGGAAACACTCCAAATTTGACATTGTGTTTTTTTGACATTAGCGGAATATTGACCAAATTTTGCACACATTTATAATGCAAACGCAGCTATTGATGACTTAGGAAATTGAGATTTTAGTAGCATGTTAAAATGATGCCAATGAGTGTGGGTTCTCCACTCTTGTTTCCTCTTTTGAATGCACAGATACAACACAAAGAAACACCTGTACATTTCTGTTGAACATGGATCCTCTGACCTGTCGGCCTGGACAAATCCTATCGTAACACCTCAAATGACAGCTGAACTACTGCCCCTGTCATCTCTGCTCAGAGTACAGACACATTCAAGAGCTGAAATGCCTGGCACACACATGGCGATATGTATCTGTAACAAGAACAGCACACCTTCAACGTTGTACTCCTACCAGCCCTGAATCTGACCTTGTGGCTTCCTGATCAGCGACATGAGAAGGTGGGGGGATGCTTCAATAGAGACATGCTTCTCAAAATATTTCAAAGGCTTCTGAGAATAGTTAATAAGTACTTCATAAAGGATAGGAATAGACAGTTGATGTTTTGAAAATCCAGTCATCAGCTGGAGACCAATCCGGTCTTGGCATGCTTTTCAGATTGTGCTATAAAACCAACCGTGTTCTCTTTAAAGTATGTCTTGAAGAAATAAAAAGTAGAGATGTTGGACTTTTGTGTGGATGGATGGATTGATGGATGCGAGTGTAGCAGATTGGACATTTCTATACATATACAGTACTATGCAACTCTCCTTTTTTACATTATTTTTTATTTTGATTTATAGAAAAACATGAACAATTGAGAGCTAGTGCAAAAACAAATAGAATAGATAGAGATTTACAGTTCCAGATCATAAAAAAAGAAATAATAGTAGGTGCAGGACATGGGTCACACCCTATGGCAGATATGTTTCTGATTTATAAAGGAGAATTGTTAAGAATTGTTTCAGTGTATGGATTCCAATCCAGAGTCTCCTTCCTTTCTTCATTTGAATATGAAAAAATCTGTGCCTCCATGTAGTTGATTAAGTTTTAATAAGTACCACTAAAAGAAGCTCAAGTAGCATTGATGATATTTGTGTCACGGACTGCAACTATAACTCTACCATAGATAGAGTTATGGTATCTATGGTACCATAGATACAATTATATACTTGTGATACTTTTAAACTATTATAAGTATATACTTGTATATAATTATATATACTTTACAAGTATATATAATTATATATATATATGTATTGAGCATATACTCAGTACTTTACAAGTAGGTTTTACCTCTTTATTTTGAGTACTTTTTGTAGTTTTGTTGTGTTGTTAAGAGTTCTGTCCAACATTTGCTGCAGGGTTGGATGGTTTGCTGAGCAAGAGAGAAAGCTGTGTTAGTCAAGAGTGAGCCAAACAAATAATCTATGTGTCTGTGTGTTTCTGTGTGGAAACAGCATTGGCAGCTGCATATGCTTGAAGGGCTGTGTTCATTTATTGCCAGGCTTTTTGAGCAGAAACTGAGCTGTAACAAGGAGGAAGATTTTGAGATTTAGAGCAGTGAGCCATTAAAAAAAGGTCTTTGTTTGCTCAGAGGAGGCCATATTTTTGTGTTCTAATAGCAAAATGAAATATGATGCTCATGTTTAAGATTATTTAATTGATTCTGTTTTGCCGCCGTAATTTGTTCCAAGATAATCCTCTTCTAAAATAAAATGATTATTTAAAAAAAAAAATCCCCTCATCAAATCAGATGTTTCACCTTAGGAAGATTAATGCATTATTCACATCCAGCCAAATCAAGCAACAGTGGCTTCTCAGTGTCAACCCCTGTCCAAACAACCAGTATATCTTCATTATGGCAGCCTGTAATTTGACTTGCGTAATATAAGGGCTATCCAATTCATGATAAGTGTCATAATCTTGAGCAGAACGGTTGCAGTTTCAGGGTGTCATCGCTGAGCCTTTACTACCTCAATGATTGCCAATATTTGTACTGCGGCTCGCTGCAAGAAAAGATGTCCCTTAACTATGAGGAAGAACTGTCTGGAAGCAGCCACTTCTCTCAAAAATATCTACTTATATTTTTTTCATTTCAGCTTCCTACTGCTCAGCATAAAGAAGGAAGGCTTGTGTGTTTATTGCAGCTCCTTTCATTATCAGTTTTGATATTCTTTATGCATTGCAGCTTCAGCAACTTTGCAGAGCTCCTGGAGTGGCTGGGGGTTAACCAAGTCTCATTTAGGATATCTTTGATGAAAACGGTCCTATTGAGTAGCAAAAATGTGAACTCTATTGAATGGAGAACTCACTCGCCTAACACTCACTCCTCCAGAATTTATCCTTTGTCCATCTGTATTTCTTTGTAAAAAAGATCACTCGGGGACACTCTTGTTGAGGCAGCCTTTATGTGCTCCTACTCCAAAGCGAGATTTGCTCCTTTTGCTTTAATTACAGTAAGTACAGCAGACCCCCCAGGCTTTTTTTTTAAATACATCAACCAGCAGAAGAAAAGAAGAAAATGCTAATTAGTCCCATAATGTTGCTGACCATGCAATTTCCTTAGCACTGCTGAGTTTTATTGACATAAGAAGGACAAGAGGAATCTGTATTCAAACGATCTACCCTTATGTTTGGGTGCTGCTGTTGTTGCAGAGATCGTTGCTTTTATCAAATATTTTTATACTTTTTGAGTGCAATTGGCTGTGACAATCTGAGTAACAATACCTGTTTGTGTGTCTGACTATTAGGTCATTATGAGTGACAAGCTGTTTAATGTGTGAATTATGAAAAAAGTGCACTTTTTAATTTGGGCATTTGTGTATGAACAGGTACATTTAAAAAAAATCAAGAATAAGTTAATTTAGGTGGATTTATTTCACTAGTTTAAAAACTCAACATTGTACATATTATTACATACAAAATAAAAAAAACTTTTTTTTTTAGTACAGAGGAGCATTCTCCTGACATTTCTGCTGTACAAGTGTCTTCACTCACTACTTGACTAGAAGTTTCTATTGTAAATGCCAGGCTTGCACTTACAGTAGCAATGCAAGCATGGCCTGTGGCTCTGGTAAGGCGCTAAGGAAGTTATAGGCTGCTGTAATATCTCCTTTCAGCTTATGTATAGTGTTGGATCTAGTGTCTCATCTCTCTATTGAAATACACATACATTCTGTTTGTGGTTTTATCAAATTTATTGATGCAAAAATAAAATATGAAACTTTGAAAATATCAAGCATGAAGGGCTGTGACATGGCCTGCTAAAATTAACAGCAGCCAGTGACATAAGTTTCCCAAATATTCTCTGTCTGTGGAAACTTCATATTGGACCTCAAGCAATTTATATTCTGTTTCTCCACTCTTTCTCCAGACTTTGAAACCTTGATTTTAAAAAACCTTGCAAAATGCTCTCTCTGAAAAGAAAACTTTGTTTCCCTAACCAACAGGCTAGGGCTTTTTGTCATTGTCCAGGTAAAACACTTGTGACATTTTCTCTGGCTTGTTAGTGGCATAACCCATCACTTTTTTACCCAAAAGTGATGTTTGTTACCCATGTCCTGGACATGTCTATGTGTGTTGGCTGAAGAAGCCCTGCCATATTCACACCTATAGAATTTCCTTGGAAATCTAGGATGAACTTTGCTTTACAACCCTCTCAAGGCTGCATTTAACCCTGTCACAGATGTACTGTTTTTCTACCAATTTTTTACCTTCCACTCAACTTTCTACTACTATGCTCTGTGAACACCCAGCTTCAAAAATCTTTATTGAAGCACTGTAATAATAAATTCATATTTCAAGGATATTCTAATTTATTAAGATACACTTGTATGTCAACTCCCCATCTAATATTTTAGTGCATTGGATAAATCCTGTAATACATTCTGTGTTTCAGAGCTGCAGAATGTGTGCATGTGTGTCTGTTGGTATGTGAGTGAAAGGGGAGGAGAGAGTCAGAATCAGGATCAATACTATTGACCTGTTTACCTTGGTGCCGTGAAGCTCGTGCCAGTACTCCGGTTTACCACTTGAAACATTAAAACCAGGCTATTAGTAATACTTTGGTCCTTCTCCTTTCTGATTGGACGGGCAGCACTGGGACAGTCCACCCAACAGACATGAGAGAGAGAAAGAGCGAGTGAGATGTGGAGAGAGACTGAAGAAAGGGAGAGACCCTAAGTCTAATCCTCTTGATTTAAAGCCGCTGGGTCTTTGCCCATGTCTCGCCGCTTGCTTCTCGACCTGATGTGGTCACTCAACCCTATCGAGCTGCAGGGCATTGTGGCCCACCCCCGTCTCTGCCACGCTCGCGCCCCTCCACCCCTCAGGCGCTTTTGTGCTCCCGGCTTTCTCACCTCCTTTCCAGCCCCCACTTTTTCCTCATCTTCCTTCTTTCCACCAAAACGCAATTTCTTTAAATGCTTAATTTTCCCCCTTTTGGCTTCCTTTTTGCAAGTGCCTTCTCACTTGTTTGTCTATCGATTTTTCATCCTTCTCCTGCCACTAGCCCCCCTCACCTCCTTCCATTCCTGCCTCCCCCCCACCAGCTTTTCGTCTGCATCTCCCCAGTCTCTCCTGTTCTCCCTGGTTTGTTGATGTAAAGTGAAGTATTTATTTATTTATTTTGAGGTTGTTGCTCAGGTAATTTGTGGTAGTAATGACTTTGGGTGAATCTGCTTTGCGTTCTTTGAATTCTTTTTCTGACCTTTGGATCATCTGGGGCTTGATTCTTTACACAAACCTTTTGTCCCATTTGCTCTTTTATATTTTTGTATTTCCCTCCTCCCCCTCTCTCTGTCCATCTCCTGTTTCTGCTTCTTTCTCAGTGTTTTTTTCTTTAATTCCCCCTGATATTGGAGCTTCATGATACCCATATGTGTGTGTGTGTACGTGAACCTCTGTGCCTAAGAAGCAGGGCTGACAAGGTGGTTGACACCTGGCCCTCTGCTGTGAAGGATTCCCACTCCTATATTCGTTCACCACATTCACTCCTCTCTCTGCTCCTGCTTCTCCAGCAATCAGTTTTCTGTCCCATCGGGATGCTAAAAAGAAAAAAATGCAAGTCAGCTCATGGATTTACCAACAAACAACTAGTGGTACTTACTTGAATTTGTCTGTTTTTAACATAGACAACTGGAAAGATTTTGTGAGGCAAAATGGGTGATCTAGGGGTATTTTTGCTTGGATATGTGAGGTTGAAATCTCTTTATTTCCCCAACGGATGTTTATACACATCCAGTCTTGCAGGAGCACATTTCAACGTGCCTCTGTGTCTAATCTTTTTATGTCCTTGCTCCCTTCTTTTGTTCAACCTGGAAGAAACAAGAGCATAAGCATTACCTGCTTGCAAAATTACCATTCAAATGAATGAACCAAAGACAAACACTAACTTGCACTATAACGAAAAAAAAAAAATCTTAAACCATTATTGGGATTTAGTTGTGACAATTTATTTCTAATGGGTGTCCAGATACTGTCACTCTCCTTTGTAGAATAATCCACAGACACAATTGAGCTGTTTCTCAATGTCGAACATTTAATGTTTTCTTTGAAGCTTCTCAGCCAGCCAGCACCGAACCCCACAGAAACTTCTTCTCAAGTCATTTCTCAATCCGGGGGAACCTTTCACAGTAAAACATCACCTTTCAAAATAAAACATTTTCAAAACATTATACTTGTTCATTACCCCATTTTTACTCTTACACTAATGCTGAATGATGTCTGAAAAAATATCTTTTTGTAGCTATTTCTTAACTAAGAAATAGCTAAGAAATGTCAGCTATTTCTTTGCTGACGTTTTTCCTCATTTGCAGAGTGAGTATGAGAAGTAAGTATTTGTGTCATATGTAAACACAAGCAGACTTGATTTTTTATTTAGACAGTGACTAACCTAAAAAATAAAATTTATGTTGCAGGGATTTTTAAGGGTGATAACATTTGAGGCACTAATTAATTGTATTACAAATACTTCTTAACTTGCATTTTCCGCCTCTGCAAATTGATGTTTGAATTCTGTATTGATTTATGTTACTGCAATAAATTATGAGCCTATTTTAGGCCTTTCTGTACATCTTTACCAGGGATTTCAATATTTGTGTATTGTTCCTATGTACAGTAACACAAGCATTCAGGTAGTATTGTAATTGTAATTACTTATTCGCAAAATGGTTAAATGCTAGCTGAAGCAAGATTAGTAATTATTAGAGTTCCCAAACTCTTGGATTGACTTACAAAGTAAAGTATAAATAAAAAAAAAATATTCAATTATATCTATTTAAAGAATTTTTGGTGGTTTCCATAATTGTTATTCTCATTTCTTTCCATGTGAAATAATTCTGCTGTAATAAAATGCTTGCTTATTTGGACTTATTTGGACTGTACCATAGGTAGCTCACATGGGTTTGTATATATATGAAGTCATTTTCAGCTTTTTTTTTTTCTCTTTCTCAGTGTTGGGATCTTACATTAGCAATATTACTCAAATTAACTTTTTTGTTTACTCAGACTCTGATGGGCAGATGTCATTGTACAGAAGCCAGCTGCCTGGTCCCTCCAGGAGGGGACAGTAAAGAGTAGGGAGACCACAATTGTCTGTTTATTCAACAGGAAGATTTGATAGATATATTTTAGGTCATAATATCCATGAGAATCAGGAAGACAACTGAGTGTTCACCAGGTTCATAATAGTGGTTTTCAGAATCAGTATTTCGCACTGTAATTGAGAAAAAATATCCATGTGCTCCATGATTTAACAATAATGTTTACTAATTTCAAGCACACAGACTCTAGGAACTCCTCCTGACATATTTCAGAGGTCAGGGCAGAATTCATCTCCCTTAATCATGCAGATGAACATGACCTTGGCCGGCCTTGGCACCCGGTCACATCAGCACCCGTATCTGGCAATGCTTTGCATCTCTGATTGTGTTAAATCATGTTTCCCTATCATCAGCAGACGCTGGATGGACAACATCCTTCTCTAAGCACATCCACAAAGGGATAATTGCCAAGACCTTTAAAAGCCTTTCAGAAGGAAACGGGGAAATCAACATAATTCAGATGAAGGGGAATAGCCGAGACATAAGGTAAAGTATGCGAGGCAATAGTGGGTGGAAGGGGGGAGTTGAGGAGGAGGGTTGGGTGGAGGTGGAAACAAGATGCAAGACTTAAAACGGTGGGTCCTTGGCATTATTATGTTGATGCGTTTAGCCATGCAGAGTGGGCCAGCTCATTGGAGGGCCCCTAAATGAAGAGGCTGACCTTCAACAAGCCCTCTCTCTGTTCATTAGCCATGTGGTGCTTATCTGCAATAATACTGCTGAAGAGAATATGAGGCCACTGGGCCCTTCCAAAGTCAATGATGCACTACAGGTTGAAAGATGAGGGGCTAGTTTAGCTTGTGATGGTACACTTTAGCAGGTTTTCAACCACTCTGGTAAACAATGGAACTTTTAACGTAACTTCTCACATTTGGTAGAAAGTGTCAAATAACATATGAGAAAAGACTTATTTTTGTGTGCTTTGTATTTGATTGTCAACATCTACCAAGACCTTGTAAAAGTAATACCTATTGACTTTTCCACAGTTTTTAACAGTACAACCACAAGCTTCAGCGAGTTTCATTTTAGTTTGATGTAACAGACAAACCGTTCATGATTCATAATTGTAATATGGAGGAAAGACGATACACTGGAATGAAATTCTTTACGAAAAAAATGTAAATGTGAAAACAAAGAAAATTGCAAAGTATGTATTCATCTCTCTTCATTCCAAAAAAGGTAGATAAATTCCTCTTCCCCACATTGGTAAATAGATAAGGTTACAGTTCACCTGTAAAACTCTGAAACTGTTTAGCAAGACTCAAAAGTTGGTTTTCATAGATGCTCTCAATCTAATCTGACTGACTTTGAGTTAGCTTCTAGATGTTTATTGGAATGGTACTCAGATATGGTAAATAATTTTTCACCATGTTTTTGGAAAAAAAAAGAAAGAACAAAAACTCTCATTCTCCAGTTCTGACTTACTGTGAGTTTTCTAAAGTGTAGACATAAATGTAAATAAATGTATGAAATCAAATTTCTTCTTTGAACCTGTATCTTCAATAATTGTTAAATGTTAAACTGAACTGCTGTTATTTTCTATGAGCTTCTTTTTACCATCTGAGTCATTTTTTTCCAAGTTGTTTTCTTGGGTCTAACATCTGTTATTTTTTCTAACACTGTATAATATGGCTTTAAATTCAGCAAAAACAAAATATAATTTTACAACATTTTGTTTCTGATTTCCACCTCTCAGCTGGTCCCTTTTCAAGGTAGCGCACTAAATGTATCCACAGTTGCATGATGATGCGCTTTCACATATTTCATACGTCTCAAAAGATTTCCTCTCAACTAGTGTTAATTAAGCAAGTCAGTGTAATTTGTAAATCAAAATATTCACAGAAAAAAAAATACGTCAAGTTTCTCCATAAGATTTTGTATAAGCCTCCAAAGTGAAGCACAGACACAGGGGTTGGCAGTGGGTAAATAGATGAATAAAAAACAGGAGGGGAGAGCAGACACAGAACATGGTCGATAGTGTCAAAAGCGGATGACAGATCTAAAAGAATGAATATTGATCTTTAGAGGGCCTTTGCTCAGGCGACCTGTGGGAGGTCAGCCCATGTAATTAGACATGGGAGGTCTAATGCAGGATTGGGGGTGAGCTTGGTGCTGCAGTTTGGAAATGAGTTAGACCCCACACTCCACATATAAACTGTATGATCAACTTTTCTGCATGTCTTCCCCGTACCTTTACACGGAACTCAAACATTATTTTTGTCAGGTCAAAAAAAGGTAGATCCAGGGAAAGCAGGTAGGCAGTTAGGCCGCTTCTCCAGTAAAGCGACTTTAACTGGTTCTGTACCAGTCTGCCCCGGTCAGATTTCTCTCTGTTACCAGATCCTGCATGACTCTGCGCTGAGCTGAGCCATGTATTGCACACAAGTGATTTGACTGACAGCAGACTGCATTTGTTGATTGGCTCATGATTTATGTAACTGCAAACCTTAAACATTTCTCATAGTATGGCAGTGGAGCGGCACACATGCTGTCTGTTATTGGAGAGCTGCTCAGTGCAGAGAAGTGTAATTATCAGTTCAATAATGAGCAGCACCAGGAGCAACATAACATTAATATGACATTTTATTCTTTCTTTGTAATTTTCTTTTCAATTAAGTTCGTGTATGAATTTTGCTTTTCATCTTTTGACAACATTAATAAATCCTAAAGGCTGCACATGTTTAAAAATAATAATAAAAAAAGATTACAAAAATTTCTACTGCTTTGATGAAAACCTGTGTCAATTGATCTTGACCTCAGACTGGGGTGACAACTCATTTGTCAGAAGCACAACGACCGAAAGCACATGGCCAAGATATCAAAGAAGTGGCTTCAGAATGACTCTGTGAATGTGCTGGAGTGGTCAAAAAAAGAGTCCAGATTTATACATGGACAAGACAGATTGGGAGTTGAGTTTAGTCTCTCATATGATCTTTTATAGATGTTTTATGTGAAGCGTTAATCCCATATTTGTGACCATTCTTGAAATTAGCATTATGCCGCAGCTAAGGAGTTAAATTTGTCCTCAGAATCACAGGGAAGAGTTGCATTTTACCAGAGTTCACTGACTGGATTTGAGTTCATTTGGTTTGTCAGATGTTGCTACAAGTGCCTGTTTAAGTGTAAGTGACCTGGGTAAAAACACTTTAATCAAAGAAAGTATGTTTATTACCCAAGAAGCACAGACCCTAAAACATTTGTGTCTATATGAACATAGACAAAATCTAAGGCTTACAATAAAAATGACCTCATAGATATACCTAGATGCAGGCCCATGCACAGTCTTGCACACAACAGACCCACATGCATCTGTGTGTTGTCTCTTCATCTAACTGTGGATAAAGGTGGGCAGCAGAGACTGAAGGTGGATATATTCCTTGTATCATTGGCTTCATACCCTGCAGAAGCACAGCTGATTTAATGTCCCAGAGCCACATGAATGGGCCCCTGACACACACATACACAGCGCACCATGCTATGCATCCTACCTATATACCTGGTGCTCTCTGAGAGTTTACTGCCCACTGGTTGACCCTCACTTCAGACGCACATGCACTCATGTTTATGTTAAAGGAAATAAACTAACATGATCTTGCAGGCACACGCATGCTCAAAGGCACATCAGTGGCTATGTGGTTGTCACAGCTTGGGGATATCTCATGGTTAGGTGAACTCAGATTGAACCTGCTCAAAACATAAATAACATCAATCTCTCATGTCTGCCTGCCCCCCACAGTTTTCCCTCTTTTTTTCTGTGTAGTTCACCCAGTCTCTTCCTTCCAGATCCATTTCAGTCTTTTTTGTGAGCTGGGACACACAATGCCCAGACATGTTCATGGAGAATGCACATTTTGTAGCTCACAACACCTGAATAAAGACATGTCTTTGGAAACAGCCATGGTCATACCATGAAATACTGCCCCAAGCCTTTTAAACTACAGTGCCTTTTAAAAACTATTCATACCCCTTGAACTTGTTCACATTTTCCTGTTTCAACCACAAAAAAAATTTAGTACTGCAGCTGCAGATAACAGTGTTTTGGGGTAGAATCCTATATGATGTTGTCCATTTTTCAGCAGGACAATTACCCACAGTACATGGCCAAGATCTCAAAGCAGTGGCTTCAAACCCTCTGTGAATGTCCTGGGTTATCCTGGGTTGGGTTATCACTGGGCCCAGGATAACCCAACCTGCTTTAAGCTCCTCAACAACTTTATCCCCGACTTGTCTTGTATGTTTCCTGTTCTGTGTAATGTTGTTTGTTTTCTGGTGTTCTTCAACAAACCCCAAAGCCTTCACAGAGCAACTGCATTTATAATACGAATCAATTTCATGTAGACATATTCTATTTAAGAAATTGGTGAAATCTGAAGGCATTCATTTACACTGGAGTTCATGAAAGTGTAATTGAGCAAAAAAGGCTGAATATATGTATGCCACAACTTTAATGAATATCTTGAAAATCATGTTTCAGTTCTCTTTCAGTTCACAATCTGGGACCATATTTTGGGGGGTCAGTTACAATAAAACACCTCAAAATCTGTCGCTGTTAAGTAAAAATCTAAAAAAAAAATCTAAAAAAAAAAAAAACTCTTGAAGGAGTTTTAATTTTGCGCTGTATGTGGCAACAAGTGCTTCACTGTGTGCCTAGATGTTCTTAGATGAGGTTTAATATCCTGATAAGTGTCTTTTCTCATACACCATTCTTAGAAGTTTCAGAAGCAGAAAATTCAAATGTTTTTTTTTTTTTTTTTCTGAAAAGTGCCCAGGAAACCTGCAGCATCACAGTCTTCCTTCTCTAATAACCTTCCTCCCCATGTTTATAGGTATTTTTATCAGAAAATTTGCCCTTCCCCCATTGTATTGCTGTTGCTCTGTGTGTTTGGTCCCCTCACTAGCACTTCCTGTTAACACACAGGCCATTTATTGATAGGCCATTCCCATTAGTGCTGTTTACCTGTCAGGGCTCACTGCACTAATGAGAGAGCTTTAGGAGGGAAAAATGTGTAGGGATGGTTAACCGCTAATGGATGTTTACAGCCTCCCTGGATACTACTGTGTTTGCTGCCACCTCTGCCAGTACCACTATCATCAACCCCAAAGCTGCTCGCAAACTAATTGGTACAGTTGCGATGGGCCAGTCGGGGCCCATTTGATTACCATGGGATTAGGGTGAGAGCATGGTAAAGGTATAGAGTTGGCGTTAAGGAATAGGGTCAGCATTTGGGGTGATAGACCTAATCGATATCCAGCGATCAGGAGCTTTGGAGGATCTTAGTGCAGACAGTGGAGTGGGAGCTAGATGGGGGTTTAAATGGAAAATGTTTGAGGGTTATAACATCAGTCCTACGTCAAAAGAGCACTATTAATGCTGCTGCTGAAGGGTAATTGTGCCATTACGGCTGTAAGTGATACTAAATGGTGCAGGTATAGTAAAGGAACCACTGCTTATAGTGAGCTGGCATGTAATCTAATATAAATCTCAGATCAGCCATCTTAATAGCTGGTGTATCCTTGAGAAAATTGCCCATCATTGTTTCAGTAAAAGAGATAAGCTTAAAATATCACAGTCCAGCCAAGTCAACACACTACAAGGATTTTCATCTAGGGAACAAATCACATTGGATTAATTTTACCTGTAGCATTTCTTTATTATAAAAGTGTAGAATTATTATAAAAAGAGTGTTGAGTATTGGGTTTCTGTTTCTGAATTACAGTCCAAGGACATTCCTTTAAAAAAACAAAACATACACACACATGCTCAATTTGTGCAGATTATACACAAATTGATGTATAATCAATTTGTGTATTGGATTAATTTTACATTGGATTAATTTTACCTGTAGCATTTCTTTATTATAAAAGTGTAGAATTATTATAAAAAGAGTGTTGAGTTTCTGTTTCTGAATTACAGTCCAAGGACATTCCTTTAAAAAAACAAAACATACACACACATGCTCAATTTGTGCAGATTATACAGACAGTATAATCTGCACAAATTGAACATGTGTGTGTATGTTTTGTTTTTTTAATCTGTGCAGATTATACAGACAGTATAATCTGCACAAAATTATACTGTTTGTATAATCTGCACAGTTCCACTTCCTGTAAAAAAAAAAAAAAGAACAAAAAAAACAGTTTTTGCTTTTTATTAAGTTATTGGGGAAATCTCATTAGTGCCAGACAAACTCACATTTTTTCCTCTTTGTTGTCCTATCTGTTCTCCTGAGCTACACCAGGTTTTTAGCTTTACTTTCCCTGATAGTTCTACTCTTGGCGACAGCTGAAAAAATGCAAATAAATAATTACAACAAAATATTTTTTTAAACATGTCTAGAAATAACTTAATTTCTTTAAATTGTTTGTGAAATATTAATCCTTTAAGTTTTTCTGCAGACAGGCAACAGTCGCCTAAGACGTTTTACAACTAAGATAGCTGTGTTACTGTTCCCACATAATTATGAAAAATCTCTGTAAGAGTGAAAATTTCCAGATATTCTGTTTTCCAATGTCTTTATGTTGTACTCATCCATCTAACTATTGGTTTATTTATTAATCCATCCATTTTTGATCGATCCATCCATACATCCTTCAACCAGTTGTTTTGTTGGGTTTCATATTTGACACCTTAATTCAATAGGAATGCCTGCAATGAGTGTAATACAAAGTGTTTTATTTATGCTTTAAAAATAGGACAGAAAATCATGAAAAATTTGAGTCAAATGAAGGTTTGACATGAAACTTGTTACAGAGACAATTGGGGTGAAGAAATGGCATTTTATATATCACGATATTAGAGCTACACAATATAATGTATATTGAAGTTTTTTTCAGTGTAATAATATTCTAAGAATTTGTCTCATCATTAAATTGAAAAGATGTTGGGATAAGAAAACTTTAACAAAAGTGCAAGAGCTGATGAATTAACAGAGTTGCCTGGATGGCAATATGTACTTGAACTGCAACATCAAACATATTTTAGGTACTTGTTCATTATTAGGGTATATTTTCTCACTGCAAATAAAAATGTATTCAAATCCTGAGCTTCAAAATCTGCTAAATTAACAGATTTACGTATCTAGGTCCAGCATTGTGCCATATAACTGCTAGCTCACTGATGGAGTTTTTTTTGCTTAAACTCTTAATCCACATCTTCTACTAAATTGATTAATTTTGCTTGTTCATTGTTCAAAACTTCAAACAGACACATAGTATCAAAGGGCCTAACCTTCACTATGTAATTCTCTTAGATATTCTCTTTTTCAATTGCATATCAGCTCTTTTTCTTCACTAATTAAAACCGCACATGAAACAAGAGGATTGTAGACAAATACACACAAACAGGCTTGCATACACATAAACACACACACACCAACACACACAGAAAGAAAACGAGATAGAAATAGTTGGAGATACAATTACCAGGCAACCCTCCAGTGTCTCATTGGGTGTCTATTAAGAGGGGGGCCTGGCTCATTGTAATGATGGCAGAGTTTAATTACTTCCACCCGGCGCCTGTTGTAAAACATGCTGATAAATGAGCCAACAGGACGGCACATCATTATTTTTCTATAGTGCCAGACTGTTTGTACATGATGAGAGGGGGGAGCAAGCTTCCCATACCTGCATGAGGCTCAGAGCATATTTGCAACAAACTGCAAGAAAAGATATGTGGTAATACACTAATGTTTATTTGGGGGTTTTGTTTGTGGGTTTCTTTCTATTTGTCAGTGCGTACATCCGATGGAGTCATACATGGCAAGTCTAAACATAATAATAAGCAGTTCCACCAACCTGTGATAGCAGAATGACATCCGGCCACCCATGAGATGGATATGCCGCACATACACAAGAGAGTTTATGTTATTCACAGAGCACATGACTGCTGTTGAGCAATGTAGTTACACCACAGCCACTAAGATGCAGGCTTTGCACTGCTAACAAACAAACATACATATTCATAGTCATTAATTCTACCAGTTTTTAGAAGGGGGGCATGCATGGACCTTTCTGATTAATTATGTTCCTCCCCTACCATTATTAAATCGCTGAGGCAAATATCCCCCATACAATAAATCCCCTTGGCCCATGATTAATCAAAAGGCGCACAAACCTGAGACTGGTGCCGGGCAGGTAGAGTTACAGTACTAAATCATCTTTATTGCACGACGAGCAGCTTTTTGCCTGTGTATGGGATCCAGCGCCAGTGTAGAGTCTATGCCTGGTTGCTGGTCAGCCACCTCTGGGTCAACCAGAAAGGTATATGGACCACTGGGCTCATTGATTTGCCAACTTGACCAAGGGAACAAAGTTGAACAGGTTGATGGTAAGATAGACTCAGTGGAGGTCCTGTGATTAGAAGAACTTTGATGCCCCATCAACAAGTCATTTAAGCCAAAAATCTGCTTGTACACATAAGAAAGATGTAAAATGGAGATATCTTCCCTTCCAATGTAACCTTAGCCTGTCATTAGGTGTAGTTATTCTAGGTCAAACATTGATAATAATACGGTTAAATAATTAGGTTGGCTGCATACCTTTTTAACAAAGGCACATGGAGACTTTGTGGGGGTGTGGCCACAGGAGGCACAGCTTAAAATCCACAACACCTTGCTCTGTAGAAACCTCAATTAACCTATATGATTTGCTGTGGTCATATAATACCCTTTACTAACATGTAATTTTGCAGCCAGGTTGATAATAGCTCCAAAACTTCATTCAGTTCTGTTGTGTTACGGATGCTGTCTGTACTTCAGTAAAAAGATTTAATCTTATTGACAAAGTGACCATGTTTTCTCTTAAAGAGTATTGATATGTCCATTAAACATAGAGATTCTAATGCTAATTTAGTGTATGTCTTGAATATTATGTTGCATACCTATGAAGTTGAACATTTTTAAATGTTTTGCATTTTATTTAATTAATTTCAGCCTAAAACAAACATATTCACATATATATTATACAAATTTATTTTATAGTATTTTTGAGGATTGTAGATTTCAGCTAATGAAAACCCAATATTTAGTTTTTGGAAATTTTGATTACATTTGACCAATAGTTAGTATTTTTTTGTTAATACTGATATAATATGGGATGGCCATGGTATGGCCAATGCAATTATGGGAAAGACTACTGACTTTAAGCTGATCAACAGACGGTGCTTGACATGAAGGATAATCCCCAATATATAATTTATAAAGCTAGTAGGTGTTGTATCCAAGCATATTTATGAAAAGTTAAGTGGAAGGAACATGTCTGATTGAAAATGTTTAACAAATAAAAGGGATAATGTCAGCTTTGAGGGGACTGTGAAACAAATCCTATTCAAGATTATAGGACTTAGGTGCCGGGGTGGTTGGATGGGAAAACACAGTGTACAATTTTACCTTGGAATTTCAGAGCACTTTATGCTTCCCTCAGTATTGTCGAAATGCTAATTTCATTTTTAACTAGGACTTGATACATGTCCACATTCCTAAATGTACTAGTTCCTGGTTTAACGACTGCACTGTGCTTTATAAGTTACTTGATCTAAACCCCACAGAGAATCAATGGAGGCTTATCAAGAAGAAAATGAAAGACTCCAAATGCAACAATACAAACACAGGGAAGATTTCTTCTAAAACAACCCAGGTTTCCTTAGCACCACAGCAGGGCCACAGTCTAATTGTCTCCATGAATATCTACATTCATGTACTTATCAATGCATAAATAGGTACAACCAAATATGAGTGCATGTACTGTAGCCTAATCATTATGTTCACCTAAATGTTTGGTTTTCATTAGCAGAAAGCCATTTTCATCGCAATTAACAAAAATAAATGCTTGAAATCTACCAGATTAACCATAACCCTTTACCACTATAAATATTATATGAGCTTCACAACTTAACTTTTTAATGATGCTCTAATGTACCTAACTGAAATCAACATATTCAATTTAAGACCACAACTTGCGCAACATGGTCCATTGCTGCCCTAGCAGAACCACAGGTTTGTGGTGTGTATGTGTGGAGATGAAGTTTAAAGGGCACAGCCCTTTTAGCATCCACAACTAAATGTCACAGTTGTCCGTTAATGTGTCAACCAAATCAAACATGCACAGTGGTCGAGGGGTGCTAAGTGACAGGTGACCTTGGTGGCGTGATGGAAGACGTAGCTGCTGGTTGGATTTCTTTTGGAGCTCTCTGATCTGAAAGTAAGAAACCCTGTCCAGTTTTGACTCGAGATGTACGCCTAACCAATTAGACATGAAATGGCACTGACACTCACACCCCACTTATCAAAACAGTTTGCAAGTGTGTTCATGAATTCAAATGAAATATACTCCTTTGCTACAGATCTCAAGGCAGGGACGAGATCTGAATTTTGCGTTGAAGTTGATGTGTATAATGACTGTTCTGAAGGTCAAAGAAAGGTACTACCCTCTGAAAACACAATAAACTATCTCAACATGACTTTCAAATGTACTTTTTTGTGTTTTCATGATCTTAAGCTATTCAGCCTTTAATACCACGTCCCTTCTCTCCCCCAGTTTCCCTTTTGTGTTCGTCTGTACCCCCTCGATGCCTCACAGAGGGCCCGCGTACCTTTGTGCACTGTCTGCAAGGTATCTGACCTTCCATACACACACCTGCCCCTTTCCTACATCTATTACTGGGCCCCACCGTGTTCCATAATGTTCTGAGTACTCAAGCATATAAATAAAGGTGAAGCAAAATGACTGCCCGTGTCTTGACAGAAGTGCTGAACCACAAAGAACACCTTGAAGGGCATGTTAACTGTCAATAGAGTTCTGTGTAAGCCCCTTCAATTAACATAAAACTAAACAGCTCCCCAGTTAGCCGCTATATAACCCTGCCGCTTTCTCTCACTCACCCATTCGCTGTTTTACCCCCATGGCGTTGGATGCCGTCATGCATTCTTGCAGGTGAAAAGGCAGTAAACAACTTCTCACCATGTACTTGCGCTGAGACGGTTAAAAACCATGCATACGCATAATGGCATTTCACAAGCACACACACTATAGCGAGGCTTTCTCACCGTCCTTGCAAATTACAAACCACAAGAAGCTACACACACACAAAAATGCTCACATAAACACAAATTCGAAGAATCCCATTTACTTTGATGTTACGTGACTGAACATCTCTAGCGCTACGTAGCTCACTCGTCTCTCCTAGGCTCATGGTAATACTGCATAAGATTTGCGATGCAATGGGGAGATGAATATGGAAGGCCTGAGCTCAGATCTCCTGGTCATGCACCCTATTACGTCCTGCTGTTGATGCTGTTGCTATCAAAGCTGAAGTAAACTGCCCTGCAGACAGCTGTATGCCGAAGCACAGAGACAGAGGCAGCCTTGTGATCACACCATACCGCTCATAGAGACCTATCTGTCTTGTAATTAGGATGTGTGAGTAGGCTATAGGGAGGTAATTTAAGGCAAACAACAAATAAGGTACACCTTTGCTGTGTACACAAAGAGAAGGATTTCAAACCATTTGTGCATTCTTTTCAGGATTTCATCTGTAGTGAAGTATTTCATCATGCAGATTTCTATACTCAAAGCCAATCTAACAAGGATAATTTGCTTTAAAACATCTAGAAGGATAAAAATGCCCAAACAAAATGGTCTCAAAGATTCAATCCTCAATGGGCTGAATAGTCCCTAATGTGTTTGGGTTTTGAGATAACACACAGTAAATACCAGCATTCTTCAGCGCCTCGCAATAAAATAAAAACCCAATGGCAGCTTTCACATTTGCTTGCCATCACGTTTGGTTCCTGGGAAGACGCTATTTGTGAAGTACACAACACTGTCGCTCTGTTGTAATTGTCTGGGCTTTGCAAAAGGCCACTCATCTTTCATTCATCTGCCAACACACATACACATTTGCAAGAACTGAAACTAACATGCTTAGTTGTTGTCTTCCTGCTTTGCCATTCTTCAGTGAGATTTAGTTCTGGTGTGGATTTGCTCCCTTTGCGCCTGCAGCAAAAAGCCTGCGTCTTGCGGAGAGGGATGGCATCTGATGGCAGCAGTTCAAAGCTTGGTTCCTTTTCAGTGGGCGCTCCTGTTAAGCAAAGTAAATTGCTGGTGGAGGTTACCATCCACCTTCCATCCCTTCTTTTTTCTTTTTTGTTCTATTGCTTTCTTTATCCCCACTATGTGTTTGTGGCTTGTTGCTGCACTTACTGCTTTGCTGAAAAAAAAAAAATAATAATAACAACGGTATAAATTAAGAAGTGGTGTTGGCTAGAAAAGAAAAAAAAAACTTTATGTAGAAAAACTAACATTTTATTAAACTGAGACCAAAAACAAGACAGGGATATGAGAGTAGAAAGGAAGATGTGTAAACAACCGCCAAGCGAGACCAAGAGATGTTGGCGACAAAAGATTGCTCATCCTATTGCCAGTCGGCCTTATCCCTTTAGTGTGGCATGCTGGTTTTAGGTTTGTGGCGTGAAATTCTGCTAAGCATGAGAACACGGATAGAGAACATGGAACACGGATGAGCCAGGATTAGCAAGGCCCAGTCACCCGCCCTTCATCTGCACCTTGTACGGTGTCTGTGATCTGGATGACGCTCAGAAGGGAGCACACGCCTGTCACTGTCCACAAAGCAGTTACTCGAGGTCTGCGCAGTGACATCAACACAAATCCCTGAACACCTACAATGCCACTAAGTCCCCCTCTCTTCAGACTTCTTTTTTGTCTTTAGTATTTATCTTGTCTTCTGATCCGTACTGTGATCTCATTATATCTCCAGCCAAACTAAACCACATTTACAACTAACAAAGTTCTACATTTACTTGGAAAAATAAACATCAGAAATTTAATCAGAGCTTTTTATGACCCTTACTCTTATACTTCTCAGTGAAATCCACACTAAACAACCATATCAGAAATTTCTTGAATTTCTGATATGTGTTTCTTGGTCTGTTGCGAAGGCCAAGAAACACAACAGGTGAGTGAGGCGCAAAGTTGTAGGGAAGCATAGAGTATAGTTAGGTGATAACTTTACATTTCACTACAGTAAGTACAATTCAGTTTATCAACCCAATATTGAAGGAGCATAAGCCATCTGAAATTGTATGGCATCTAGAAGACTGAAAGCTGTATTTGCAAATAGTCTGTTCTACAAAATATGGATTCAGGGGAGCTGAGCACAAACTCAAAACATACTGGTAATATTATGATTTTTAAACATATTTAAAAAGTAATGACGTTTTCCTTCCACTTCACAAAAATAACATTCCTAAAATATTTAGGTTTGAGGTTATATTGAGATAACATGTGAATGAGTTTAATTTGTATTTTGTAATCCCAGGACTTACGATTGGTTTTGTTTGAGTTCTTATGTGTCTGAGTTATCCTTTTTTTGCCCATTAATGCTGTCAGTTGTTTTTTTTTTGTTACTTTCACTATCCTATTTCATATTTGCTTCCTTTGTTTATGTCCTTTAACTTTACCAAATATGTCAGATATGAATGCTTTCCAATAGCCCTACACACCAAGCTGGATATGTTGTTTGGATCTCAATCTTTTAATGACTGTACCAGTCATGGGTTTATATAAAATAATGCAACCCCACAAATGGGTGTGTTTTTTCTTCTACACCCTTACTTTGTGTCTGTGTGCAGTGATGATTGTGCATGTCAAGGGCCTGTGCCGTCCTCATTGAGTTTTCGTCGTCTCCTCTTTTTGTCCTGTCCTTAAGGCTGGCCATGCTTGCACGAGCTTTTCATCTCCAGTCAATACCTATTGAGCTGTTCATGAAAGGGAAATGACAGCTAGTTCATAACTTCCAAGGCTGATCAATAAGTACCTGCAGTAGCTCAACTCCTTCCTGAAACACTCGTCTCTGCAAGAACTCCTCTTCCTACAGCCACCATCTCAAAGAATAGCATTCAGTTTGAAAAGAACACTATACTATAACTTCCTTTAAATTTATGAAGTTCTTATGTGAAGGTGTCTATGATGTTTCAAGGACGTTTGAATGACACAAAGACAGTTTCAATACAAAATAATCTACTGTAATTTACCTTTTCTGAGGCACAGGGAGCCTTAAGAAAAATTATTGACTTTAATTAAGACTGTAAAGGTGAATCATACTTGTACTTATGAAGGATAAGTCTTTGCATTGCTTTTAAAATATCCATGGTGATATTCAAATATTTAGAATGAATAGTGGCTGTATTGAGTTTTACTTTCCTTTGGTACAAGGAAAGAGCTGCCATTTGCATTGGGTTAACTCAGATTTAGTTGGTAAAGTTCTTTGACTCAGTAAATTAACGGAAATTCTTAGAAAAATAACCCCTTTTCAGATTGTCACTCTGTTTTGCCTCATATTTGCTTACTTGACCAATTATTTTCACAATTACTTCAGGGGTGCATTGAAAACTCTTCCAGAAGTTGACAAAATAACCCAGAAACACATTTACAGTACTGCAGGCCTCACTTGCCTCAGTTTACATGAGTCAACAATACGAAAGAGACTGGGCACATATGGCTTCCATAAGAGTTCCAAGGTCAAATCCACTGGTGACGAAAAACAACACAAAGGCACATCTCAGATTTGCTTAAACATTTTTTTCTAGCTCTACAAGCTCTAAAGCATTTAAGTTTGACAAAAAACAAAAACAATAATAATTTGAAGAAGTTTTATTTTTTTACATTTTGAACTGTTAAATCAGCAGCAGAATTGTTGATTTTGAGCAAGTCACTGTAAACTAGATAAAACTGATCATTTGTGTTCTTACATTATTTGTTAGTTTGTAACAGATTGATTTTTATTTCTACTGTTTGAGCTTGAATAGTCTAAGGATACTGTCAGTAGTTTTGAGCCATATAAAGGCATTATTGCCTCGACAAAGCCAGCAGTCCTCAAAAACACTTTTCTCCCCTGAGTCCACGAATGTTTGACGACACTAAACGAGTGAGGAGTCTTTGAGGGGTAAACTTCGAAAGCTCATGGCTAGAAGCTAAACAGAGGAAGAAAAACCTATGTGTGTGGGGCAATATGATAAATATCTTTGCTTACTTTTTTTTAGAGATGAGAGGAGGAGGAAAAAAATCCTCCCTTGCGGAGCTTTAAATGCTGAACTTTGTCTAGGTCCGGTTGCCACCAGCCGGCAGGCAGCTGTGGCTCCGGCACTTCACTCTATCTCTGACTCTCTCTCCCTTTCTCTGATGCTTTCTCCCTCGACCTCCCGTTCAAAGCAAAGTTGGCTCCTTATTTATGTGCAAATTTGCTCATAGGCCCTACGAGGGTGGCGCGCATGCTGAATCTCTCCTTTCTGGGCTTTAGCAGATTATCCCGCTGCTCCCTTTGGTCCCTGTCGCCCTGAGCCCAGCTGCCCCGACCTTTTGTCATTGAGACTTTCTCTTCTCGCCTTGGTGTCTTTCTTTACCTCTCCCCCCTCCTCCATTCCCCTCTTTTACCATCCCTATGTACACTTCCCCCACATGCCGCAAGGCCTGAACTCCCCATTCCTTCTGTAGACGCCACAGCCGTCACCCCACCAACTCCTCCTTGTCTTCCTCCTTCCCCCTCCTTCCCTCTCTCCTGTGTCTCCTGCCTCCCTCCTTCTCTCCCTCTCAAAGGACCATTATATCGCTCTCTTCATGGACAAAGGACCCTGGAGAGACAGAAGGAGAGGGGGAAGAGAGTGAACATGGCTGGTGCTTTGCTGCTCTCTCATTCCTAATCGATGAAAGTGGCCCACGTGGAACTCTGAAGGCTAATCGATTGTTTTTTTTTTTTCCCCTTTTTTTTTCCCCTCCTGATCTTATTTCTTGACCGTCCGTTTTGTTGCTGACTCTGACAAAACAGGATTGAAGACCACAAAAAGGGAGGACTTGGGAACAGGGAACAGTGAGGACACCATCTTTCTGGGAGCCTCCACAGTTTTTGTTCATACTGTATTGTGTGTTGAAAGATGTGTACAGCCTGAGTTTGTGCATGTTAGTGAAACCGAACACACAGAATAGAAAATTAAATCAACAACATAACCTCTGCTGACCCTGTCTGCATCCCTGCATCAGCCTCCCATCCCATCCCACCCAGCCCTCATGCTTGCCCCCTTTCTCCGCCGGTGCCTCCCTGCTGGGATAGGTTGCTGAGCAAACAGAAGGCAAAGAGTTGACTCCTTCTCTCTTTCAGCTCACAGTATGAGTGCATGGATGGATTTGGGAAGAATCAGCCTGTTAAGCCACTTCTTGGTATTCCTCCCCATCCTTCTTTTCTCACCTTTCCCCTCCCTCTGTCTTTTGCTGTTCTTATGCTGTCTATGCCTAACCCCTGTCTACTCGTCCTCAAAGCACAAGCTGCGCTGTCAGTTTTTATTAAAATAAATGTGATCTGCAACAACTATGAGAACTACAAAAAATGTTGGATAAGATAAAACTGGGGGCCTGTCTGCATTAATGGTCATGTTGCAAAAAAAAAACGTGATTTTGTGCTGAGCCTGCATCTTTTGCCCACACTAAGTTTTTGATGCTAAAGGTTTTTATGGTTGGTTTAATTTTGAGAGATAAATCACAATTTGTCTTTATTTCTATCAAAATTAAAATGTAGGCTAAAATATATTGTAGTGGAGAGAAGAGGGTAAACAGTGTAAAACAGAACATTAATTGTTTTTTGAAAGTCCTCAGGAATGTTCTGTCTTAGCCATGTTCAAGTTCTTATTTTAAATAAGTATTGCCAAATCCTCTAAAGGAAACAAAATGCTGGCTGTCGTATAAAATTGGTAGAAGTTGCCTTACTGCCTAATTTGCACAACTGGACACATCCATGTAAATGGAAAGGACACTGTAGACAAAAGCATATAGCAGAAATGACATTCAAATCTTATGTTTTTGGGCCTGGAAATGAACACGAATATGGTTAAAAGAGTTAAAAAAAAAAAAAAAAAAACAGATTCACTTAAGTGGTCTGAATACAGGCTAAACAGAACTGCAAAGTTTGCCAAATAATTTTGATTTTGGAAATGTTGACATTACCATCATCTCATCTTGTTGATGATCATTTTTATATGAACACTTTACACTGATTTTTCAAAATTTGCCATATAATTTCTGTCTTAAAACATATCATAAGTAGACTATACAGGACATGAACTGTCTCCAAATATATATCAGGTTAATTTTTACCCAAATTAAGTATTGACCTGTGTAACGTTTAATCTTTTGTGTTATAAAAAGAAGGTTTCAATAGATCTAAATAGATAAATAAAGAGATCAAGACATGTTCTTACAGAGTCAGAAAAAAAATATATAAACATACTGAATTTACACAGCACCTATTTTAAGCCACTTCACTCAAAACAGACCAGACTACTTTACATTACAAAAATATATTCATGAAAAACTTAAAAAAAAATTGTATCTACTAGTACATTTTGAAATAGAGCATACGTTACAATATTTTTTGTTCATTGTATATATAGTACATTTGTTCATGATTTCTACAGCTGCAGACATCATAAATACACATTTTTGTGTTGGCACTAAAAAAACACTCAAAACGTGATGTCGTAAAATAATCTGTGAATGCAGCTGTCTTTCTATGCAACTTTGTGATTTTTCTGTGAAGAAAATAATGTAAAAAATGTATATTCCCTGAATTATAACAAGTTGATTGATTTCCAAGAGACAAGCACAGTAAAAATTCTTCAGTTTCAATGCATTTTTTTACACATCATTTTAACTGGATGCTTAACAGGTTTTTTTCTAAACACCACCAGACTGAAACAATTACGATCAACTCTGCTACTGAAATGACAATTCGACATCCTTTTCACTTTACACCGCACGACTGTTAACCGTATGTGGTAATTACCTTTCTGCAGCGTCTTCACAGTCGCTTTATTAGCCTCCTAACAGAGCTTTTAAAATATAAATAGCAGGCAATAAAATGGCAATTAACCTTGTAAATGGGCATAAATGACTGTCCGGGAGATAAGGGCATTGACAGGTCCTGTTCTTAAAGAGACAGGGGTGGAAGGAGAAGGCTCACGTATGGGAGAGAAAGAGGGGGAAAAAGCAGATGGAGCCACAGAGAGTGCTGGGAGATGATGCAGCCCACAGGCGAACAGCTCCCACGAGCCGTTGTTTGTTGTGTCTGTGCTGCACTATTGTTTCAGTCCCTATTAACCTCTTGGCCTGCTGTGCGAGAGCGGGAAAGGATGGGTGGATTCAAAATGACAGACATGGCCTAGTGACATGGGAGGTGAGGGGTGGTTTTAACAGGAGCTTAGGGGCAGCGGGGACCCTTGCTGTCTCACTAAACGAGGAGCGGGAAGGACTGTGGGTGTACAAATTAGATGGTGAGAGTGTGCCTGTGTGTTTAGTTAAGGAAGGTGTATGTCTGGCTGACCACAATGGGAGGAGTTGTTTAGACTTGGATCAGCCCAAGTGATGCGATATCTGCTGTGCTCCACAGACAGCCCAGTGCTGTGACAACACCACAGTGTTAACAGAAAAATCTGAGCTCAGAAAACATTAAATTTACTCTGCAGAAATATTTAAAGGCTAAATTTGTATACTTTATACACAGACTTTGTGCTACATAGGCTTATTCATAGTTATGCACTTTTTGAGAATTCAAAATGTTAACTATTTAAACTACACAAACATATAATAATGCATGCAACGTTTTTTCTAAGACAAAGATCTTGTCTTAGAAAAAGACAAGATCTTTTTCTATCTTAATATTTGGAATAAAACTCCATGAAGACGCAACATCTTTAGCAATAACCTTTTGCTGTCAAATGGCTGGCTGCTACTCAGCTGTCAAATCCGCAGTCTTCTTCTGGGTTTCTACTAGCAGTAAGCAATAATCACCAACCTAACATAAATGAATGTTTGTAATATATCTCTGTGTAATAAAAACATATATTTAGTTTTTCTTCTTTGAATTTAATAACATTTTGATCAATAATTTACTGACATGCACTTGTATTTGGATCCCTGACTTGAACTTGTTTTCTCTGAAATGTCTCTCTTACAAAGAGTATTTGAGAGACAAACAGTATATCTGTCTCCTTAGAGTTTAGGTTTTAAACATACTAAAATTCTCTGGGACAACAGGTCTCTTTTCCTCAGTGTATATGAAATACAGAGGGATTTATGTCCCTCAAGTCACTGTCCGTTGAGAGCTAAAGTAGGCCAGAATGAGTCATATGAACCTACGAAGGGCTTCTGTTGCTTTACATGGAAACACACCATTAACTGCAAACGAAGAATGCCGTCCCTTCCTCCTCCCATGTCTCCAAGTATTACAGGATTGTGAGAACAGGCAAGCTAACCCCTGACAGTCTTACCTGTGCTCTAGTCAGCAGTGAGGCGATAGCTCTTTGCCACACATTGAGAGCCAGTGGGAAGAGGAAGCTGGAGGAAGGTAGCCCTAAGAGGATGAACTGTGGGATTTAGAGTCCTGTGGGTAGGGCAGAATGCCAGATGTATGAGCTGAAAGTCCTGTGGATCAGATGAAGCTGTCAAACAGAGCAACGAGATGAGAGAGCCATGGGGAGCGGGAGCTTGAAGATGGAGGCCAGGCAGAGAAGCTCGACGGATAGCAGATACAGAGAGCTTAGGCTGAGGATCAAGGTTGTTTTACAGGAAACTGTCAAAGGTGGGAAGAAAAAAGGGAGCCAAGCTTGTGTGTGTGTGTGACTAGAAAGGCAATGAGGTTAAGAAATAAAAAGTCTTACACAAAATAATTCCCACAAAGATTAGATTAAGGAAGTCAGGTTAACTCTGTCAACTCCTAATTTATATTGTGAAACAGTTTTATAAGAGGCAAACTAAACAGTTTAAGTTCCGGAAATGAGCTTCCAAAGACTGGAAGCCTTTTGAGTAACCAGACATAAGGGGTCAGGTGGGAAAGATTTCAGAGAAGACTCAATACATATATGAGCAGTTTTCCACATGTCTTTGTGTGTTTGGGCTTCACTTGCTTGCAGAGCTGGGGAAAGCTGTGTTAAATTACGCAGAAGGAGGTAGCGAGACCCTGTCAGGATGTGCTGTGGCACTGTGAAGAGAGAAGCGGATGGACATGGCACTGGTGTGTGCCCTGCGGAGTGACCTGTCAGGCCTCATGACTGCATTGTTCAACCACATGTTCGCATACACACATTTCAATGGAAGCCAAACAATTAAGTCATGAGAGGGATCCATTCATACTTTTGAAGGCATTTAAACTTGAAAGTTCAGTGTTAACAGCTAAAGTTGAAATCTCTTATGATACTTTAAGTGCATTGCTGTGCTCTTCTAAGTATATGATCGGTGCTTAATTTATGAAAGAAGTGGCAGCGATGTAGGCCTGAATATTTTAATTCATTGCGTCCATTCTGTTCTGGGATTTCCCAAACACAATATTGCAACACAAATGCACTGAAAATCAGGTTAGTGATTTTTTTTTTTTCTTTTACAAAATTTCAATAAAATTGTCACATTTACATTAATTTCAACAAAACTATGAGTCTATTAATATCTAATTAAATCAACCATATAATTTAGACCCATCAAAATCAATGACATGCATTTAAATTCTATTGTACTTCTTATAAAATGCAATTTTGGTTTGTATTGCTTTTTGGTAATAAGGTATCTTTTTGAGTTTATTTGCTTTGCAGCAGTGTCTCTGTAAGCGAACATGTGATTCTGGAAAGGAACAATTATCTTTACACAGAAAGAAACTCCAGAAGAACTATTCTGTGTGAGCAGCAATTTCCCATGAACAACTGGAAGTTGATGGAAGAAGTGTGATGAGCAAGTGTTTATTTATGTTATACCCAGACAGAGTTTTATTTTTGAACAGTTTTGGTCTGGTTAGCGTTGATTAATAACCGAGTAGATGCCTTTTAAGTATTTTCAGAATACAAGTACCACCGTTGGTTTTGATCTCTGGAGGCCTTTATGATAACATGTGACGCCTCTTGTTTTTTTCACTAACTTTTTAGACTCATATGTAGCTAATATTGATTATTTATCCTCATCAAATTTGAGCAGATTGGATGCCTCTGCTCTTTAACTGGACATTTTTTAAAGAGCTTTAAACTGTATCTGAAGGTCTGTTATTGTCGATGTTTTTAGTGTGAATTTGTAGTTGTACAAAATGAGTAAACTAGCTTTATAAATACTTTTGCTCTGCTTTTGTTTTTCAAGTAAATTTATTCCAATAATTGAAACAGGAAGGTTTTCATACCCTGATTCCTTCTCTGTGCTATTATGTCAATAGATTCCTTCTTTTCATCTTTGTCTCCTTCAAGGTCCCAAATGTTATTAAACCTTCAGCCTGATGTTTTATTGAGCTATATGGAACAAAAACCTTGACATAAAAAAAAGTTGCTATTTGATGACCAGACCTTGTCATTGCAGCTTTTGTTGCAGGTCAGTGTCTCCAACATATAGTACAGAATAACTGAAAACATTACCTAATGCAAGTTTACAATTTGCAGAGTGACCATGTAACAAATGGTTATAAAGATATTCAAGTGTTGAGATACAACAACTGAACAGCAGAATACCAACATTTAGAAAGCATAACCTGCTATTTTAGGTCTTGTTGTCCAACCAGAAATCATTCACATGCATTTACTTTTTTCACATTTTGGCGCATGCACATTATTTAACATTTCATGAAATATAAGACATTTGGAAATACCAGAGCTTCCTATATCTGGCTGCTCAATCACAGTTAATAATAAGGGAAAAAATGGCCTTGCTCATAGCGGTGGCCAATGACCCAGTCACCACTCAGGAGAATGGAGAACCACGCAAAATTTCAACAATTTTCGGTAACAACGCCTTTATTGCAGAGTTACCAGATAGAAACACTTTATTGTTAAAAGGCACAGGATAACTTGCTTGAATTTTTAGGAAATTGCTAAAACTATAAGCAAAGTTAATAGTTGTCACCAACCTGATGTGCCATGCAATTTTTCACTGACAAGGTGATTATTTAAAAAATATTAGATGCAAACTTTGCTGTCATTAGATGAACAACTATAGGATAGTGTACATTATCTCTGAACGGTTGAGTCTGGTCAGGAAGGGTTTTCTTTTCTCATTTTCCTGATTCCACCATGTTCAAACACAGATCATGCTGTGGATGAGTTTTTTTTCCTTCCTTTCCCAGTTTCTTCATATTACTCAAACCAACTCTTCCTATAAATGTACTGCCAAGAGATACTAAGATTGTTATTAAAGCGTAGTAAAAGTCTTGCTCCTTGGAGGTAAAACGAAAATGAGTCTGGCATGTCTCAAGACTTTTAAAAGACTTTAGTAGCATCACACTTGAATGAGGAGACGGGAAGGACTACGAATGAAATGTATCTTTGCTGTGGAGTGTGTTGCATCTTGGCATTTAGCATACTCTGCGACACTTCAGGGGTTACAAATCGGCTTAATAAAAGCCTAATTACTGTGAAAGGAAATTCCTCTGGCTTTAATAGAATATTAATCACAGCTTATCGCTGTCTTCTAGTCTCACTTAATTACCATGCTTTTCTGCTTTTTGCCGTTTCTAGGATGTGTGCTGATAAAACTGTTTATAATTGATTGATTCACAGCCTTTATTTCTTAAACACTATATTATCAATCTATTGTATTTTTTCACTACTAGAAGTTCCCTCTATTGGATGACAAGCTAAGCAATTTCAGTTTCTAGCAGACTTGATCAGAGCAAATCAAAAGGACTATATTAGAAATATATATTTTTAGTATATAAATAATAAAAACGTCTCTTTTCTGGTATTGCAAGAGACATAAGGACTCAATACTGTTGCCTAAAATAGAAAAAATGCAGTGCTCTGCAAAAGTATTGAACATTTGACTCCTTGATCTAAGCACATTCATGTATTACAATGGCCCAGTCAAAGTCCAGTCATTCACCTGAAGCATTCAAAGATTTTACAATTGCTGAAACATCTTTTTAAATTTGGTTCTGACACCACCTACTGAATTATGGTTTTCTCTGTAAATGATCACATTGTCTTTAAACAACAGCACAAATTTAAGATAATTTTTAATTAATGATTATAAAAGTCTTGTGTTTTTCCAAAGAATTTGCACTACATATTTATCGCTTATCTGATAAATAAGCGATGAAGAGATTTTAATAAAAGTAGCCTAGTGTCACAGGTCAACCTGAACAGTTTAGGTCTCGTAGATTTCACAGTATGATAGTTCCTCATATTCATTCCTCTTCAATCACCTGTGGCCACACACAGAGACAGACATATCTGCCAGTCTTCCACACGTGGGGGCCAAGGCATTTGTCTTCAGGGCACTGGCTGACCAAACGAACGAGGCTTTGCTGTGTCCAACCCAAATGTCCGTTGACATGTCGCTCTGGCTCCTGGGGAGTATAATTCATCGTGATTGGCTAGCTCTGCTGGAAGGCATGATTCTGGCCTGTCCGGCAACGTACATCACTGTTGCCTGGGGGCTTTGTGAAAAAGGGGGTGGAAAGGCAAGCTGTTATCCTGGTTCAGTTACCACCGGTGACTCAGTTGGATGTTAGAAAGGTCTATAAATATTACTTTGTGGTAGAGAGTTTGACTCTTCAAGGATGTTCAGACACTACTGAACTTATAGATTCCAGACTTTCAGAGTTTTGCGTTTTTGCCATGTTTTCTAACATTATTACTTCTCTCATACTTCACATACTCTCACTCACACATGCCAACAGTGTGCACTCTAGCATGTGCTCCTCTTTTGTTTCTTGATCGTGACATAAAATGCTATGGGCTAAACCGAGGAGCACGAGGGATGCTTATCCTGATTGTGTCTTCCTCAGTACCTCCACATGCCCTGAAGACCAGAGAAGATGGCCTGGGAAACTTTGCAATGTGCCATGCTTACATCATGCCTGACCGGTCCACCCCTTCAGCAGTGCACACATAGTGTTTTATGGTAAATATAAAACTATTTTATTTATAATTTCCTTTATAATGAGGTGCCTGTGAGATAAATTCACAGACACTTTAGATTCCATGTTAAACTTTGAGTGTTTTATTTGATCATTGGATAAAAAAATATCAGTGATGCTCTGTTGTATTTTTTATTATTATTTTTTTCCATTTTTGAAGACATTTATTTTCATCCTGGTTTCTTTTTGCATTTTGTCTCATCACAATCAGGATAATAATCAAACATGGTATTTCCCATGTATAAGGTAGGCGTTTGCCTTAGTCTCAAGTTCTCTATAACGCTTAGCAGTTTTTTTTTGTTTTTTTTTTCAGAATTTGTTCTTTTTTTGTCATTTCTTATTTTACCAAGAAGTCCTTTGACATCTGTTTGACATTTTAAAAAATTCACATAAGTACCAACCACAATACATAAATAAATAAAAAAACAAGAATATAACTATTTTGGAGCATCATTTTGCTCTGGTCACCTTCCTATCAATGCTCCAAAACTTCATCCCTAACCTGTCTTGTGCGTGTATTTTTATTATTTTTATTATTTTTTTTTTATCATTATGAACAACTGAGAATAAGGTCTCTGATAGTCTCTATATAATAATTAGGTGACGACTTGTGTTCATTAGTCATCAGGTCAGAGCTCAGTGTTGTAAGGATCGTGTTCTCTGCTTTATGGGTGTAGACAGCTCTGAGTAGACCCACATCTCAGGGTCTATGGCCTAGGTTAATATTTCAACATATTCACAGAACTGCTAAATATATTAGATCATACAAATCTTTTAAGTCAATTGGACTTTTCAAAACATTACACATTACACATATTTTTTGCCTGTTGTCATCTTTGGAAATATTTCAGAAATTCAACCAAAAAGTATTGAAAGCAGTTATGGTTTTGCAACAATAAGCAAGGTAATGTGAGGTGGTACTGTAAAAACACATAAGTGAAGTTAATGCAAAAGAATTTTAAAAGCATCCCCACAGTATGGTACTGCCACTACTATGTTTCACTTGATACATATTTATATAGTGCTCCGCTGGATATGCAGTGATAGGTTTCCAGCACACATAGTACTTTGCATGTTGTTCAGTAGGTTTAATTTTGGTCTCATCTGACAAAAGCACAGTCAGGCTTTGTGCGTATCAAAATTGATGAGAAGATGCATGAAATTAAATATTAGCCAATCAAAAAAAACAGAGGCAGGAAAAGACTTGAGACTTAAATGATGGTTCACCTTCCAGCAGAACAATAAACAAGATCATAAACAAGCAGCCAGAGCGACAGCCAAAGCTACAAGGCAATGATTTAGATCAAAGCACACCCATTTGTTAGAATGACCCAGTCAAATCCCAGACAACTTTAGCATATCCCTGTCTTATTTTATTTTTCAAATGGTAATATGTATATGGAAAATTGCCAGGTTTAAGTACTTACAAAAACTGTGTAAAAATAGTGAAGGAAAAAAGGTCTAAAGAAAATTAGATTTGTAAAGCTTCATAGAGCTAGTAGATCTAATGCACAAGTCTGAAAAGTATCAGATGCTCTGCATTGTAGGTGTACCAATATTTTTTATGCCATTAAGTTGTGTTATTGGCAAATTCTGGATTAAAGATAACACATTTGCTTTAAAAAATACAATTAAAATATCAAATTTGTTTTCTGCATGCCTAATCTCAGCTATGAGAGGATGATGGCTATGCGAACACAGAAATTCATATGTTATTTTCCCTGTGCCACATTCTGTTACCATGTATCCTCTGCTAGTTAATTCCCAGTCTCCACCATAATAATAAGCTATACCATATCATAGTGAAGGTGGGGGGAGAGGGAAGTCGTTATCCTGGCAAGGGGAGATGTAGAGCACAGTCGATTATCCCCTAATTAAAACAGATACCTCCCCCATGAACAATGTCCCATCTCATCTGTGGACTGTGCCGTCTTAATGTTAGGTGCTAACTGCCTTCAGCACATATGTCAGTCCTCGTTAAGGGACTGTGTCGTGTGGTAATGCCCCTGCGTTTAATGGCTTGTAAGGAATGTTAACACTCTCTATTTGGCTTCCTTTTTTTTTTCTTCTGGGTGCCACAGTGAGATGACAGAAACCATATGACTGAGCTCTCCTTAGGGATGTAATTGCAACCACAGAGCACCCTGGCATTTGAAACCAGATCATTTATAGAAACTAAATGACCCTCATTTTGGTCAATTTATTATGTACACCAGGCCTTGAGAACTGCCCTAATTCTCCGTAGAATAGATTCTTCAAGGTGTCTGAAACATTCCACATTTTTCTATGATAAGATTTGGTTGGCTGTACACACATGGTGTCAATCTTCCATTCTACCGCATTCAAAGTATCAAGATCTGGTCACTGTGGAGGCCATTAGAATACATTCAACTCATTGTCATGTACAGTTTGGATATTCTGAGCTCTGTGACTGGTGCATTTTCCTGCTGGAGGAACACGCCAAAGCACAATGATGATGAAGGGATCATTTTTGTTGCCAAACCGCCACTCAATTCAATATTTTGCATTTTTTGAACCAAACCTGATTAGAGTTTCTTGAAACAATTTTTCCCAAACTCAATTTGAACTTCAGCATACCTTGATGCACTGATTTGCTGCCATGTGACTGTCTTACGCTATATATGTCAAAAGTTGAACCTGATAAAGTGGCCAGTGAGTGAACGTTGCACTGGTAAAACACTTAAATTTGCAATTAGTTTCAGTTAAGTTTTCAGAGTTAGCTTCTCATCAGTCCTGGTCTAAAGTATTTAAAATGAGCAGTTATTAGTGGTCGATTGCTGAATTATTTATCAAACTTTGTTGGTGTATTAATAAAGTACATTTTGAACCCTTTCTGTAATTATTTAAAATGACCAATCAAACATGAAAGCACACAGATGAAGCTCCCGTCTCTTAACAATTAAATGTTTTCCTCTTTTGTACTTCACTTCTGCATTTATTAAGCAATAACAATGGCTTAGAAGCTTAAGTTTACTCTGCCATTAGCCTGCAAAGCAGTAAAAGCAAATGAACTGTCACTTCTCATGGTGTGTGCATGTGTATGTGTCTTCAACACAGTAAGGATTCTTATAATGTCAAGAGGAGAGCTTCCTTTTTCTCTCTACACTCAAGTCCCCCCACCCTCCTATATATGCATTCGTGTTGTATTATGAAAAAAGCAAACATGATTATTTTTGATTTCCCGTTTGCCTGAGCATTACATTTGGCCCACCCCTCTCTCCCCCGACCCTCTTGATTGAGGGCTAATGAAAAAGCTGTCCTGAGCGTCGCTCTCTCCCTGTATCCATTAAGAATAATTAGACGTGAACAATTTTGAGGCCTGTAACCTCGGCGAGTGTGGCTAATGGTGTTATAAATTGCTCCTTGTCCTGGGCCCTGCAAGCATTGGCGCGCGGCGGCGGGGGTGAGACGCTTAATTCAAAAGCACTCTGTCAACAGCACTGATTTGTGTGGTTAATGAGAGCGTTTAAAACAACAGGCGCAGCTCATGCATCCTAATGCTGATGGCAGGAGCAGGTTCGATAAAGAGGCTTGTCCACCATAATTAGCGACGACAAACGCCCGGGATGAAGAAACAGGGGGCTGAACACTGCGCGCCCTCTTAGAAAAAGCCCGACTTGCTCTTACTTTTTCTGTAACTCTCTTCTCATGTCCCTGTTAACAGCATGACTTACTGACTTTTCTGTCATCCACATCAATGTGAGAACTTGACTTCAGTCTTTTATTTTATTATTCAACTTTTCTTTCATTTCTTTCCTTATAGTATGTGAACTATGTATGTTTCCAAGGCAGTCAAAAGATTTGAGACTCTCTGGGGCAGAGCTGCTGGGGAGGAAACTCATCTCACCAAATCTCACATATTTTCCTCTTAGAGATTCATCCTTCTCTGCTGATCCCCACTACAACATTTCATCATTAAACTGCTCTTTTTATGTCCCCCTCCTTGTTTAATCCCTACTCATTCTCATCTTTGTTGTTTACAGCAAAAAAGCAGATTTCTATTTTTGCTATTGTCCACTATATTCCTCACTGACAGCTTTTATTGCAGCTTTTCGAACAGTGAAAGGATGAGATAGCTGCATGCCTGTGGGTAAAAAGCCTCAGGCTAGGAGGAAAAAGAAGCATAACTGCTGCAATGTGTGGAAGCTGCCTCTTTGAACAGAACTGAAGAATCACTATGATATTCAGAGACGTGAGGAGGAATCAAAGCTATTTGTTTACTTACAACACACAGGCCTAACTTCGCAACCACTGATAGGTGACATAAGTAACATGGATTAAATCCTCGACATGGACTCTTTTAGTAGGCAGCATAAAAAATTTGTTGCTTTTTTTAAATTATACATAATAACGCGTGTAATCAACCGAGCCAATTTTATGGACAATCAAAAAAAGATTATACAAGATTGACGTGTTGACTTTGTCTTCAAATTACTCAAATTTTAAACCAATCATGCAACAGTGGGAGGTGATAGAAGAATACATGAAGGGCCCACCACACGCTGTAAAAGAGGTAGAGGATATGCTAACATTTTGGTGCCAGATACAACAGCATACCTTCAGGGCAACTATAGTTTAGTGGAGTTTGTGACTTGACTGGTCAGGGCAATTTTGGCATCAAAATAGGGACCAAAACAATGTAAAAAATTTTGCCTGTTTGGTGTATAACAATAACAGGAGAACAAAAAACAAGAAAAGGAAATATATGAATAAAACAGATATGGATTGCAGCATTTGTCAGATTAGTTTTCAAGAGGCTGAAATAGGATTGGAATGGTGTAAACCTCGCTCATATTCATTCCTGCCAGTGCTTTAATATGTTTTAACCAGCTGCTTTCTGCAACTCTTCCAAAGTACTGCTTCTGTGTTTCTGTAATAGATGCAGAGGGAGAGAGTGACAAAGCCACGTCTGCTTTAAAAGATGCTCAATTCCCTTGTAAATGCATGCTGACAAGATTAATTGAGCATTGCAAATGGTAAACTCCGAAACACACACCAAAAAACAAGAAAGATGGGCACGTGCACGTGCAGGTGTTGATACACTGATGAGGAGAGGAGATTATGTGCACTGATATATGCACATAAACATATACATATTGCATTCATAAACACATATTTATCTGCACACAGCTTGAAGTCCACTTCTTCATAAGCAGCACAAACACACATGCATGTGCACGCCTGCTGGCCTCTCATTCTACTTCCACGTGTCTTGCCCAACACAAATGACTTGATGGGCAGTTAAATGCAGGGGTCGAGGGTTAAATGAACACCGTTGTTTATGAGGATGCGGTGTGAATCCATTTGCATTCTAATATTCTCTCTATTCTGAAAGCACGCACACACATAGGGCCAGTTATGGGCAAAAGGGAGGGTGTGAGAGGACTGGAGATGACTGGTGGACGGCTTGTTTTAAAATCCCATTATCAAGTTATTTATGGAATTCATGGCCTGACAACCTCTGTGACCTTGTTTTGTTAAACATGAACCAGACACGATTCCGGCACGTGGTTCTGCCTATTAGCTTTTGTTTTCAATAGCCTTAAAATGTCAGAAACTTCAATCACCCTTTAGGCAGCTTTGCACTTGTGTGTTTTGGCCCCCATGGAACAGACACATGGAAAAATGGGTAGAATCACATTCATGAATTTACTTATGAGCATACATGCACTCATATCTGCCAAATGTTTGTATGCAAACATGTGAACTTGCATGAAAATATAGAAAAGTACATGTTAAAAATACACCACATATTTACTCCCCACAGTCGGTATCTTTTTGACTTGTCCCATTCAAGGATCCCAGACAGACAGGCACCCCAAACCAGACAAGACCCCAGTACCTCCTGACTCTTTTGTTTTCAGTTTTGTTTTTTTTTTTGCACTATGACCAGTCACAAGGTACCAACCACACAACCACAAAATCCATGTAAAATGTCTTTCCACTGAAGTTTGTGCCTGTTCAATTGTCTTCAGTAGCTTAGAAAACAAACTTAAACAACGACAAGAATCATTCGGTGGTTTTTAGGGTGGAAAATTGTCGTCTGCCAACAAATGCATTTATTTTCACACATGCAAGTGCATCATGTTGAATACAATTTGTGTGTCTATATGCTATACAACCACCCTTCATGTTGTAATGACTAATTAGTAATCTAGCAGTATATTCCAATGAGATCTACATTGTTTGAAAAAACTAAAAAATGTTGACCTATAACTTTTTAAAAGGTTTTGCTTTAAAAGTTAACATTTTTCATGGCTATTGTTTCAGCTGCTCACTGTACCGTGTGCTCTTTAAGCTCAGAAACACAATTAGTTTATTTTTTTACATGTCTTTTATCGTGAAAAATAATTCTAGTGAGCAAAAGAAGGCATAGGTTTTTTGGAAAAATGCAGATTTTTATATCTGTTTTAGATTAACAGAATGTACAATTTTTTTAGCTAAATTGGTCCTGACAAGGGCTTGAATGTGACAAAGATAATAGCATTGTTGCCTTGCAGCAAGAAAGTTCTGTCTTCAGTTCCAGGGCTGGAGTCTTTTTGCATGAAGTTTGCATATTCTCTCTGTGTATGTGTAAGTTTTTTTGTGGGTACTATGGCTTCCTTCCACAGTGAAAAAAAAAAGAATGTTAGGTTAATTGGTCTCTTAAAAATTGCCCTTAGATGTGTTTCTGAACCACTCTGTGACAGACTGGCCAACTGTCCTAGATGCACTATGCTGCTCAGCCAAGAGCCGCTAAGTGTAGGCCCCCATCCAGTCTGCAATCCCACAAGGACGTAGGACGATGGATGGATGGGATAGATTTTGGTGGGCTACTTGTCAGTATGCTAAGAAAAATATGAAACTATATATGCAGTCCTTGGTGGATTTGCTTTAAGTTTTGTTGGTTAAAACATCTTTCCCTGTTCATTATTTGCATTAAATTTCTTTAGAAAATCCCAAACTTTCACTTTGTAAATATGCTTTTATTCATTCAGTAAACAAAATTTCACTTTTAATTGATCACTTTTCTGGTTGCTCCACCTTTTAATTACACTATTTAGTGTATGTCCAACATGTTATGATTGGACCCAATTCAGTGAAGAAAAGAGGTTTTATAGTCCTAAACTGTTCTCCTTTTTTATCTGCCCACAAATATCTTAGCTGTTGCACTGCAAAGAGCAAGTTTTTAAAGAGGGCATAAGTAAAATCGAGCCATAAACTGCCCCAGTGAGTCTTACATTATTTAACGAGGTCCCAGCTGTGAGGCATAGTAGATTAAATCCCCCACATTCTAACATATGCCGGCTAAAAGTCTGTAACACCAGTGTGGGCCAGCGCCACCAGGCAAAAACAACAACAGTTATGCACCCCTCATGTATTTCATGATACATTTCCAGTCCTTTGAGAGAATCAAGTCATACAAAGATGAACATTTAGCGATCAAATATGTCAGCTCTGGGTATGCCACAGGCCGCTCTTCCCTATTCCATGTCGATCCTTAATATATGGTCTAAAAATGTAGTCAATAGTGTTAGAACGGAATAGATTATCCTTGAGTTTTTGTGCAGAAATAGTAGCCACACAGTATTTGGGGTTTGGACATCAACCATAAAAAAAGTTAAACACATATGTATTTATTTTATTCTACAACAAAATATATTACATATATTTTTCTGTTTGCAATTTTTCAGTGTTTCTCTTAAACAAGGATGTCCAAATCAAGTGTTTTATTCATGATTTTAGTTTGAGTGACTTTAGACGGTTTTCTGCCAAAATTCAGTTTAATATTTTGATATCCTTACCCACATTGCTTCGAACTACACACACTAGAGTTGTTAAAAATAATGATCTGAAGTAGCATTCTAATGTTTTCATTAACTTTATGCGGAAAATCTTCATAAGTTTTAGAAATAAAGGCAGTTGGTGTGTACTTATTCTGTGTAATGTGTTTCTGAAATAAATGAACTTCTCAGTTATTAAATAAGACTTTACATATAGATATAAATAACTGCTAAATCATAGTGAAAAAATTAAAATACAATTGTAACTAACTTTTAAATGAAAAAACATACTTGGTAAGATTTTGAACATCACTGGAATTTATTTATTATGTAGTAACTTGTCTGTTAGGAGAAAAATGTCCCATGAGATAAAAACAATATATATTTTAACACAGATTTCTCTTTTAACTTGCAGATAACTTCTGAAGTCTTGAGAAGATAAATTTGTCAGACTATACAGGAATATATAAAAATAAAAAAGCCTTTTGGGGCTTCTGTATCATTTTAGTTTCAAGTTGTTATTTAATAAAGTTAGAGGCACTGTTTGGGTTAGCTGTCCTCAGTGGGACAATCCTTTAAATTTGGTAATGTACAGACATACAGATGTTTAATGCAAGCAAAGTTTGCAGTGTTTTAATATTAATGAAATTCAAATATACATAAAGTAGTCTATATTATGCTACGTAGCTATATGCTTCCTTATTTCTGTATAGACAGCAAACATAAAATCGAAGTGACTAAAAACCTACATAATGACCACAACATTAGTGGTCATTTACAAAACGCATTTCATAATAAACACTCATTAAAACAAAGACAAACAAAAATAAAGAAAAAAAAAAACTGCCACATTGACTTCTAAATGCTAACAGAAGAGCAGTCAAATCAAAATAATGTGAATATGACTCACATTAATCAGTTAATGAACTCCCTGACTCATTCTGCACTAAATTTCTACCTGGAAATCAGAATGTCCAGCTGTTCCAATTTGGGAAAAGCTGTTGATGAATTGAAAAACCCAATTCATTTTATTTTTTACATTTCCTATACACAAATTGTATACAGTATTTAGCAAACATACATCCTAAAATATGACTCAGTTGATGTCCTTCTGTACTAATAGTACAACACACAAAAAAAACTAAGTCATTCAGTTAGTTTTAGTCTCTTTTAGTCAGGTTTTAAATGAGTGGTGTCTTTTTGTTTATAAATTGCTTGCTGTCTTCACTCAGGATTTTTCTGGCAGATCAAAAATTTCCTTTGATGATTTCTAACACTTAAAAACCAAAAACAGAAGAAATCTGTATGGGAGCAAATATTTTTTCATCCTGAACTCTAGATCAGACATTGCAGCCACCATAACACACTCCACACACTTGATTAAAATCTGTAGGGAAGCATGTTTCTTGATCCGAAGATGGTCAGCAGAGCCTCTTGGGCAGACAACCTGCTCTTCTTCCTCCACCCCTTATGTTAGTTACCTCTCGGGGGAGTGCGTATTTGTGTAAGTGTGTGTGCTAGAGGTGGCAGTGCTCCCCGGTGTAGTGTTAGCCTCAGGCAGCACAAGGTAACATCAAACGATTCTTCTCTTTATGAGTTATTTATTTATTATACCCTCTCACTGTGCATGGAGTTAAGAGGAAAAGAGAGCCAGAGTTTGTATTTGAACAGGGTAGTATGCATTTGTCACCTGTGCCGTTGTGTTTTCATTCTGTTCTCAGACACCAACACCAGTTGTAGGAGCGTCTTCCCTTGTGGTGAACAAATGAGCAAAGGAAGAGATTGGGGGGGTCTCTGCAGCTCTAACTATGGGACCCCCACCAGTCTCTCCATTCGGCTTCCACTGTGTTCAAAGGATCAGGGAACCTCCCTCATTTATGGTAACCACTTTTAGAGAGCAAGCAAATACACAGCAACATGGAGACCCAAAGAAGAAATGTTTATTGGTACTGTTTTGTTATGCGAGCTACCTGCTCACCTTGAGATCACTTCATGTTTAAATGACATAGATTTGAAGTTGCTGTAAACACACGTGGCTCCCTATGAGAAAACAAAACCTAATAATTTGACAAGGAAATTTCTTCAGATTTTACTGAGGTGGCAGTAAAAATTTAAAGCAAGCACTTGAAACTTCCTTTAATATTGTAAGCATTTTTGCCATTTTCACAAATCCTAGAAACCTGTTGAGAACTAATTTAAAATTTTTATTTGAATTTATACACATTGAACTTTTCCACATTTTTCACCTTACAGCCACAAACTTTGATGTATTGTGAATTAATTTTATGTGAGAGCAACACAAAGTAGTCCATAGCTATAAACTGAAAGGAAAATAATCATTGTTTTTTACGGTTTTACAAATATAAAGAGTGTGACATGCCTTTATATACTGTCATTATTTGATCAACATTTATACTGCAAAGATGCAAGTATTTTGGAGTTGGTGTTTACCAGCTTTGCATATCTTGATGACAACATTTTTGAATATTCTTCTTTGCAATATTTCTCAAATTCTGTCAGACCGGATCTGGATGAAAACTAAATATCAAGTCTTGCCACAAAATGTAACAAAATGTAATTCTGTCAAGACTTGAAAAACATGCCTTGATTGAAACCAGTTATTAGCAGCGCTGGTTGTAAGCTTAGGGTCTCTATGCTGCTTAATCTTTGCCCAATTCCAAATCTTTTGCAGGCTAACAGGTTTTCCTGCATCCATCTTCCCACAGACTTTATAAACATCCCTGTCTGTGCTGGAGAAAAAAAAAAACATCACTACAACATGTTTCTCTGTCAAGTTTGAATGTTCAGAGTGATGAGTGTCATTTTCTTTTCCACAAGCAACTCCATCCCTATTTAGTCAGGTGGTCCCATGTGACCAAGTCAGCTTCTTCCACATGTTTGCTCTTTGCCACTCCTCCAGAGTTACTATGGTCTTAGTAGCCGATTTGGAAATTTATGAAATCCTTGCATGGCCATCAGTTTCACTCTTTCTTTGCAGGTTCAGAATTGTGCTATGTATTGTTAGGTGCCTGAGGCTTCTGTAGCACAGCTGTATATTTTTAGATTGATTTGGATTTCAGTCATTTGGAGTTTTGATTTTTGGTCATTTGATAATTGATTTGGATTTTTCATAATTAGTGTCCCTTCTCAAATAATTGTTTGCACTAAGTTTTATTTTAGAGCATTAGAGTAAAAGGGGTTCAATGAACAGGCACACTTCTCTGTTTTGATTTTTTATTAGTGAAGAATTTGAAAAATGTAGTCATTTTCTCCCCCTGCCAAGATAAACTACTTTGTTTGTCTGTCACTTGTAGCCACAATAAATGATGCTGATGTTTGTGAGTGTGCCATGAGAAAATGTAAAGCAAAATCAAATTGTATGGAAAATTTTATAAGGTGCTATATTTGGGCAGGTCTACTCATTTTGCAAGCAGATGTCCGAATAATCCAGAAAGCCGAGGAAAAATCACAACTCTTACCTACTTTACCTTTTGATCAATGAACACCAACTACTGGCTAAGTCTCTTGCTATGAAACAAAATCACCCAGATAAAATGGTTGGACGGGAAACGTTATGTCACAGTGCTTCGTCCCGACACCTCCTCCTCTCAAATGAATATCCAAATGAATATCCAACCTCGCCCTCCACAAAGTGCATTAGGAAAAAAGTCATTAGTGAAAATGGGCTTGAGGTACTTCTCCAAGAAGTGTGTCTGTGCATGAGGTGGTTTGTAATGCAGATGGGGAGGCTTTTGTCTTTCTTGCCCGTTGTTTGGCTTGCCCACCTAATCCTCTCCCTGCACACTTCTACGTCCATCTAGACGGTGAATTTGCACCCCTCCCTTTCACCATTCCTGTGGAGAAGACAGGGTGCCCCCTGCCCCTTGTTCTCTCCTGCTGCAAAATGGAATTGCATCCTCATTCAATAATGTATCAGAGAGAAGACAGAGCATGGGAGAGAGCTCTGACCCAGACGAATGCAGTCTCTCCATTATTTAGCATTTACAGACACCTTGTAGCTCATTTCTGACTCAATATTTAATATAATAGTATGAGCGGGAGGGTATTTTCTAATATCCACAATTTGTTTATATTTTGGACAAACAAAAATAGAAAGTGCATACAAATTTAGTGAAGTCAAAAATAGGGTTACATGTGTACAGGTAAACTGATGAAGACTGTGACTTTGATATCATGCTAGCCAAAATATTACATTAAGGCTTTCAGACCTCCACACACACATGCACACAGGCATTCAATTTCACTGTGATGACATAAGACTTAGAGTGGTATAACATATTTCCCAGGCACATTGTGCCATTTTATATCAATATGTAATTATGTGATCGTCATTTGTATGTATCAAACATAACTTAAGAGAAATTTTACTTTGTAATTTGCCTAAGAAGTAGTTTGTATGATAACCTCAACAGTTTCACCAAGTGTTTGCTAATTGCTGCTTCTGGTAGGTGTGGCTATGTGGGGAAGGCATGGAGGAGGGGTACTCTGTGGGGCAGAGGCTAATCTGTAGGCCTAAACTCCAAGGAGGAGCTTTGGGTAAGCAGGCGTTGCTTTGTATAAGCAAGCTTACAGGCATTCTCGAATGGCTGCCAGGGGAAATTCAAGGATTCCTCAAACATGCATGACAGAATCAAAGCAACACTCCATGTATGTTATTAATAGGGGAATAATATTGCAGCATGATATAAAACAAAAAAACACTGCCCTTTAGGTACAAACAGCTCTAAACTCTAATTCTTCTAAAATTCTTGAGCAGCCCAAATAAATGCACACATTTTGGGATTTTTGTGGAGCCAGTAAGAATTAGCATTTTTTTTCACCCACTTTTGTGAACTGTTGTTCGCACGTTTTGTGTCCTTTTAAACAATTTGCGCAATGACTGCACAAAAATCCGTTTTGACAAGACACAACTCTGTGTGCAGTGTTAAACAAGCAATGTCATTCACCGTATGATTTAGTTGTTCTTATTCCCAGTTCCAAATCCCTCACCCTGTTATGTCCTCCCATATCAACAAGCCTGAACACAGTTGAAGTAAAAAATCTTGCTGTTAGATGGGTTTAGAAAAGGAGGGACATATCGAAACCAGAAGTGGTTAAACCAGAAATGTTTCTGTGCCTTCAGCAAAAACTAAAAGGACACAGAAAATGCACATCGTGACAGTCTGGAGCAATCTATCCAACTGTCAACAGTACTGACTTTTGCTTTGGAAAAGCAAAAATCAGTTCTGTTGGTGTGCAGAATTACACAGTGTAATTATGTACACCCCCCACACCGCCCACCCCACATAGATATATATATATATATACATATGTATATATATATTTGGGAAAATATATATATTTTCCCATGAGGAAAAAGTTTTCAGGTTGTTGCTTTGTTCATCAACCTGAAAAACAACACCCAGAATATACACTGGTGCTGGTGGAGAATTACCTCCAAAAGACCAAAGTCAACCTAAAGTAACCTAACTACCAAAAACCCTGGCTTGAAAACCTGTTGATATTCAGTCTATGGAGTGAACAGAAGATAAGGTCTGTGTCAGAAGGCCATCAAATGCGAAAGTTTGTGAGATTTGCCAAAAAAGCACTGGCTGGGATTCGTCAAGGGACATGTCAGGGACTTCTTGTAAGCTTTAGCAAGTGGCTAGAGGCTGTTATCCATAAAAAGGGTACACAATTTACCAATAGTGTTCCTGGAGGTTGTTGGCTTTTGTAAAACTATTTAATTTTTAAGTGGTTCAGTTCTCAGCATTGTTGACTTTCTACAAAGTTGAATCTCAACCTGGGGCCTTTCTTCATGGAATTACAGGTTAAGGCTAACTGATATTGCTATATAGTCCTAGTGGTTAGTTTGGTGTTTGTAACCACAGTAGTTTTTTTTTTCTTGAGTACATTTTATATGAAATGCAATGCATATACAAAATAGTTTTATTACAAATGATGAAATTCTACAAATTAAATAATTTTTAATTTTTAGTCTGTGTTTTAATTGTGTGTTTATGTGAATCTTCTGTTTCTGTCAGAAGATTTCCCCAAAGCAGAAATGCTACTACTTCAAAAATTAATAATGCTAGTGATCGAGGATGAAAACAGAAAACAACAAAGGGTCAAGAAAAAGACTTAAAAATTAACTCACCCCACGGCATCTCATGGTCACCCTGGATTGTGTTTTAATGTATTTGTTTTTGGTGGGATTTTAGGAGTCCTTATAAATTATTATTTTCACGCATTTAAGCTATAAGCTAAGGCAGGCATATTTTTTTTCTGATAGTTTTTTCTTGGTTTTGCATTTGTATTTCTTAAGTAAGAATGAAGTAAATCTTAAACAAGTCATGTAAAATACTCTTATTATTTCTTTGGCAAAAAGTATTCAAAATATCATGAGAGCACATTATATTTTTGAGAAAACCTAATTCATCACATCCTTGATCAACAAACCAAAAATATAATAAATAATATAATAAATATCCAACTGCATTCAGTTTAGGCCTTCCTACTTTTGCTCAGGTTCTGCACTGCAAAATTAGTCTGATGATTAGACCCTTACTAACTGCTACTGCTCATTATTATTGATAAACATGCACATGTTTTGAAACATCTGAAGGGCAACATTTTGGGGAGAACTGTAATTGATTAAATAACTTGATAATTAGTGGGGACCTGGTACTGAGAGATGACATAAAATTAAAAACTGTTGTCAATAAAAGAAACCCTTTTCTGACCTGGTCAACTTTAGGCTCTAATAGTACTTGGAATAGTGTTTGTGGTCTGACTGTTGGTTCATTGCTTGATCAATTGGCAGTAACTGTGGCAAAACCTGTGTTGTGCCCTCTTCTGTCACTTTGTGTGGTGCCTTTTTTAATTCCAAGATCCAATGTTTTTTTGTAACCCTGGAGGAAAAAGAGGCTCGCCCATGTTTCCACAATAAATGTTTGTAACAAGTCTTTACTAGATCTGTTTCCATCATCCAACATTTCCTTCTACGTGACCTGCAGTTTCCAATTTCCAATTTTTCCTATTACACCTCATCATCATGCGTATAAGGGAATTCTAATTTGCTGGAAAACTTGTTTTTATGTCAGAATTGTATGTTTTAAAATTACTTAGCTACTTTTGAAACCAATGATGAATCAAATTGTGACGTACTTAGATTTTCAGTGGATTTATAGTTCTAAAATATATGTCTGACAGACAAATATATATTGCGACAGACTGGTGACCTGTCCAGAGTGTACCCCGCCTCTCACCCGGAACGTAGCTGGAGATAGGCACCAGCAACCCTCCCGACCCCATTAAGGGACAAGGGTGAACAGAAAATGGATGGATGGATGGAATATATGTCTGTTGATAGCAGAGCACAGAAACATTACCGATCCTAACATAAAAAGACACAGGTACAGACTGGAACCAAGTAGCCACTAGTTACACCTTAACCTTGATGTCTTTTTACTTCATCATCTCCATTTTTCTTCTTCCATTTCACATAATTAAAGACACTCAAATGAAATGGGCCCTCAGGAAAAGTGGCTTTGAGCAAAGATGAGCTCCTGGAGGAGGTTGGATGAGAGGCAGAGAGCCTGGGAATGGGGCATTGGCTCTTCAAGGAGCACCCCTCCTTTTTACCTACCTCCCTCCGTCCCCTTCCCACCAAGAGTCAGGCAGAGTGGCTCTGGCCACAACGCAGATCAATATCATCTCCGTTATTAATATCAAAAGCACATTACTTTGTTTTGCGTCTGGCACTAAGCCAAATGTAGCTCGAAGGCCTTGTCCTGACCGACTGCCATTTCCTTCCTTCCTTTCCTCCCCGCCCTCTCTGGCCATTTACCGGGACCATAATTTACTTTGGTGAGTTTTTAGGGTATTGTTTTGTCAGGGCCAATCAGGGCTGAGTAACAAATGATCCCAGTGGAGTGGCGGTGGCTCAGACACAACTACCCTCCCTTCTATACCCTCTCAATGAGTGACACATGTGGCTAGATTCATTTTTGAAAGTTTCATATCTATTGCATTTGCCCTTGACTCCTGGAAAAATGGGGAAGAAGAAATAAAAAGGCAATGTGCCTGCAAGGACAAACAGGTGTCAGGTTAAACTGGACTGGTTATGCCGCCTGCTATCTCTTAGCGCCTCTCCCTCCAGGGTGAGGTAACAAACAACCATCTCCGTGGCCAGAATTAGATATGACAGTATTTCTAATTGGCCCGTTGAATTAAAAGGGCCATAGTGGTGCTTGCCGTAAGAAACAAAAATATTGACCACTTAAAGGAAGAGAGGGGGAATTGATTTTCAAGACGACAACAGGCGTTTACCTCATACAGGAGAGCTGACTCTCTCTGGAGAGAAAATGACCTGCACAGCCAGAGACACAAGCTAGTTTCGTGGTTTACATGATTCATGTCTTTAATTTTAAGCTAAAAAATACTGGATATAGTTAAATTATAGTTAAATTTTAGCAATTCAATGTTACACTGGTATTTTTGTAGCTTTTAATAAGATGTTTAATCCAGATGGAACTCATTGTATTTTGCTCTTTTCAAGATGAATTTAACACATCCATTTTGCACTGATACTGTAGCATGGTAATATATTTGAAGTATGAAATTGCAGACCATCATAGAGCTAATCTTTTTATGTGACACTTCTAAGACAGGAGCCCCATAAGTGTAAATACAGTTTCCCTTTCATTTTGCATAAAATTGTGCTTCCATCTGAAAGTTGAATAACATCAAGATTTAGTCTCATTTTCTTATTTTCACATGAATAGTTGTCGACAGTTATCTTCTTTAATTTTGGTAATGCTGATGTTGGAATATTAGGTAACATTTGCTGAACAGTGACATCTTCTCTCAGCTGTTTGCAGTTTGCTTCTCACTCCATATTGAGAGTCACACACCAGGGGTTTGCTTTGGGCATCATTGTACCAAGTGCTAATTTATACTCTTTGTGGGCACCCAACACCAGGCATTTCAAAAATCGCAGCATGTGCAAACACCCAGGTGCACTTTCTGTTTCTCAAACCAAAGTGCAAACGAGAATCAATGGAATTAAAGTGAGAAGTGAGCACTGTTGTAAAGGAGAAATGAGCCACCTTGGCTGGGGTGAGATGGCTGGAGGCTATATCATAGTGTAGATTATGTAGAGGCGTCTTGGCGAACACAATAACACACACAGTGAGTAATTTTTCTCTGCTTCTGTTCCATCAGAACAATGCTGTGCAGACGGGTCCGCTGGGGATCCGAGAATACTTTGAGGCCATAAAGACTGCTACAAGGCAGAGTTTGTATTGGTCTCTTTGTTGGGAGACACTCGACAGCGCTGATAATGATGTGAGCTGAGATATAACAATTACATCTGACAATTCATACACACAGTGTTTTTAAAGTCAGTGTTTTTTCTTCATAAACACACAACTAGAAAAAGCTTCTTTTTTTTTTTAAGGAATGCAGCATTTATCAAGCGATGCCTGGTGCAGAGGTGAGAACAGCAGGTGGAGCAGACAGCAGGTGGTGGCTGCCACGCCATGTTGTTCTGTTTGACATGAGAGCAACGTGTCAATCAATGGCTTCCTCCTTGTTTCTCCTGTGGGGCCTTGTGCTATTGATTTCATACTGTGTTACAGTGCTAGGGGGTGTTCACAACAATGCAGAAGATTCACACCACTGAAAAAGTAGTCTTCCAAACATGTACCCTCTTTGCTACCCAATATATAATTTTCTAGTATTGGGGTGAACTGTTACAAAGAAAAACATCTGATAATTTTCCAAATAAAAGAGTTTTATTTAAGATACTATTGAAGCCAAAGTTTTAGACTCTGCCTCACTGTTAATACCCTGGCATGCAAACATTCTCGTACACTTTGAATTTGTTTATGTTTGTCTTGTTATTTTTTAACAAATAAAAAACTTCAATGTATTATCTTCAGATTTTACATGATAGACGAGGGGTCTTCAAAGGGCTGGTGACCTGTAACTTTTAGATGTGTCCCTAGTCCAACACACTTTAATCAAACGGCTGGATCACCTCATTAGTAGAAGTTAAGTTCTCCAAAGTTCTGCTAATGACCTCATTGTTTGACTTGGGTGCGTCCTAAGCAGAGACGCAGCCAAAATTTACAGGGCATTTTACAGGACACTGTAATGTAATGTAATGACACTGTAATGTCCTGTAAATGTTACTGCACATGTTTAGTTTCAGGCTCAACCTACAGAGTACTTTCCTTCACGTTTGCTGAACAGACTGCATTATTTGTGGATAAATGGATGCTCTTCACACTTTTTCTTGAAATAACCTAACAACTTGTTTTATCTTTCTTCTACTTCACACTACTTTGTGTTGACTTATACAAAATCCCAACAAAATATAGTGAAGTTTGCTGCTATAACTTAGCAAAATACTGAAAAGTTTAATGGGTATGAATGTTTTTACAGGGCACTGTGCATCTTAATTGCTCCCTTATCAGCTCAAGCCTAATTGAATTTATACATGCCCTTTTGAGTTGAGTGTGGGTCTTTAAAAATAATCTTTAAATACAGATGCACTTTTGAACAGTTCATATTCCCATCATTTCTTATTAGCCCTCTGAGGACAATTCATTAACAGCTCATTAAATCATATCTCCATCATGTCTGAGAGGCCTCTCTCCTGGCAACAAATGAGCGAGGTAATGAATCCCCACAACAGTAAGGGATCTCAATCCCTTACTGTTGTGTGTGTTATCAAGAAGAAATTTTGATTGATAAAAATAGTAATGCTCTTTCTGTCTTTACATTTTATATCTTGCTGAAATATGAAGAAAAAGATACAATTGGGATAAAGGTTTATATCCTCCTTACTCATCAGTTCTCACTTGGTCCTTTTTTGTTTCTGATCAATCCAAGATTTTGCTATTTTTGCTTACATTGAAATGTAACATATTCTTCCTGGATTTGAAAGTATTGTTCCTTTTTCTACAAAAAGGCCTTCCCAACAATCACTTGGCACAAAATGCACAGTGTGCATCTGATCTTTCTGTTTGAATCACAAGGACTTATTTTAATGCATAATTGGAATGGCATGGATTCTATAATCACCGTTCATGCCAGCTTGCCAGAAGAGTTAAATGAAGCTTACAGGAATTTGGGCAGTAAAGCACAGTGAGGTCACCCATATTATTATGCAGTGGCCAGACTTCATCTCTTTGCCTTTTATCTCTCTGAGTCTCTTTTACTTTCCATCCTTTTTTTTTTCTACCATACTTCTCTTTCTACTTCCACCACAACCAGCACCTCCTTCTACCCTCTCGGTCTCTGTGCACGGTGGGGGGAAGCTGTATGCCAATGTGCAGGTAGAGAAGGGGGAGAAATCAATAGTGAGGCTGTTTGAAGTTTTCTGAAAGACTTCCCAGGGAAGACGCTCTTGTCAGGGTGATAGATAAAGCTCGCGCCTCAGTCAGCTTCGGCAGGAGGCGGCCAGAGCAGAAGAGAGCGCCTCACCTTTTTAAGTGGGGCCCTAATAATAAAACAGCATGAATAAAACATCCTGGCTGAACCATGCGCTGCATTAGTGCTATCGTCCTGTTATAAATGATACCGGTAGCTCCAGCGCCATTTGGGTAAAAGCCCACAGCACCACTTTAAAAGTGGGCTGTGCAAAGTGAAAGGGAGATAGATTGATATGTGTGTTGTGTGCTTATTTATTTATATTTTATAGAGCTCAAGGAAGAATGAGAGGGAATTAGTAAGCTTTAGTGTTCCAAGGTGACTTATTGTTACTTTGCTGCTTCTGGAAAGTTGGGGTGATCGGAACTGTGAACTAATTATCTTTCCATGCTGTTCTTCCTCCCCAGTGACCTAAAAAGCAATCTAAGAAAGCATGGTTTAAAGGCTTGCTACAATTAGAGAAAAGAAGTGAAAAAATATTTGTTTTTTACCCTTTTTCTTGGCTTCTGTCTATATCTCTGATGTAGTTTCTCAACAATTACATCAGATATCCTTGAGCTCTACCATCCTGCATTTTTAAGACACAGAGATGAGAATTTCTTATCATGACTTGTTTATCCTGCAGGTGGTGTCATGTCAAGACAAGAGCTTGAAGGTTGTGCTTTATAAAGCAACAATATGAAATTTAGTGCAAAATAAGGCGAACATTTTAATAGTCATATTTGTACTGATGTATTTATTCGGTGTTAGAAGATGTGATGTGAAAATGGCAAACAGAGATGCACATGTTAAAAGACAATTTACTTATTTTCATCTGGGGTAAAAAAAGTAAAAGAGAACAATTTTTACAAGTTCCATCTGAACCCAAAAAATGGCAAACTACCTGTACTTGCACTACTCTTTATCATGTCCGAGAACTTCAAACAGCTGCAAAGACCGCAGTCAGTCTCATTCACCAGTTTAGATCCACATTCATGCAGTTGAATGAAGTAAAATGATACAACTCATGAGATGTGTTCTGCTTGTCAGAACAATAAACTCAGTTGTAAAACCAGCTTCTTTTCCAGATATGGTAAGTAAGAAATCTTAAAAAGTTGAGACAAAACAGAAAAGTTGGCAATGTTTTCTACATGAAATCCCTCAAGGAATATACTTTGAGAGAACTGCCTTACATAAAAAGATATACACAGAACTAATATACACATCAACCTTTATCAAAGTTTTTAATAGCTTCCAGTCTTCCATATTTTTATAGATTTAGTTTAAGAAATGTGGACAAGTTATGACTTTCCGTAAAGCTGCTTTTAACAAAGATCAGATTTAGAATTGGTTCTTTGCTAAACTGTATGTGTAAACTCAAGGCCCTCTAGAAAATGTTAGACATTGTGATTGTTGATTATACTTTACTTTTAATAGTCTTAAAATGAACTGGGCATGTATGAAACCTGCTTTGACTTGACTTTGCTAGCTTTAACTATAAGGGCGGAGATTTTAGTGGATTAAAAAAGATTTGAATCAGTCTTCTGAAAACAATTGCACACTAAAGTGTAAGTGAATAAGCGGAGTCGGGACAGACAAGTTAAACTTTAAAAGGACTTCTGAAAGCCCAAATAACTACTTTTAATACTGCTTCAAAAGACCACATGGAAATATACCAATATAAAAACAAAACAGTGAATGCCCATTCAATAATTTTGCAATGATGCATAGCATATCACAAAGACATTACTTGCTACGTTAGCCTCTTAGGTGCAACTTTTTTCTCTACAAAACTGCAGAAACAAAATGGGGGCTCTGTAGAAATCCATCATTCACCAGCAGCACACTGCAAATAATAAGGTATCAGAGCCAGAAGGCTACTGGTGCATCAGAAGGACATAAATCTCCCAATGCTACTGCCCTGACCTCGTTTATTCAGCCCTGACCAGTTTTTACTTTGGGTTTGTGGTGGAAGGATGGGCCACCGCCACAGGGCCCTAGTCCACTGAAAGCTACCGAAGCCCAAGGGTACACAAGGTCAAGTGGCCTGTTGCTGGGGTCAACGGCTCTCAATAACTGCCCCCAGCCCAAAGGTTAAACCCTTGACCGCAGCTGCGACTGGACACTTCTTACGTAGGCTTTAGCTGAGGTCAGGCTTTCTCCACCTCCGCTTCCTTCATCCACACAGGTGTCAGAGGCCTCAGACCTGACTAAAGGTCATAGGGTTCCATGCAACAGGGGGGTCCACTTTAATGCGTTGGCTGGGATCATGATGAGCTGCAACTGGAGCTGCAGCAGGCACTGTTGGCACAGAGGTAGCAGGTGTTGGAGCTGTAGGTGGTTTTAGTTTATTCATCTGCCTAACAGGAAGTGTTGGAAGTTGAATCCTCACTGGCATTATGTCATGGGACTTGTTTGCATAGCTTAAGCATTTAACACTTTTGTCAAATTTAGGTGAATATTGATTTCTGTGGAAAAATTTGGCAGTGATTTCTATTAAAATTTACAATTACTTAGAGATAATTGATTGCACACTGCAAGTAAAAATATATAAAAAATAAAAACTTGAACTAGGAAATGTCACATGTGAATATATGACACAGAAGAGATTGTACTGCTTTTCCCTAAACAGAAAAACGTGTTTAGGGAATAGATGAAGGACAAAGCAGAATTTTTAAAACTCAAAAAAGCAGAACATTTGGAGGGTGTTTGAACATGTTAAGAACGCAGAGAGAGAGAGTGAAAGGGAGAAAGCACAGCTGGAGTGTTGAGCTTGTTGCATGCTGAGGGGAGGATACGTGCCTAAATCTGACAGCACCCCACAGAGACAATCACAGAACTGGGAGTCTCCTTATTTGTTTAGCAGCCGGCAGATAAATAACAACACTCTGCTCTGAACTAAAACACTCTCTGTCTCCCTATGTCTCTTTGCTTCTCAGATCTCCCTTTCTCTCACTAAGACTGTTTGCTTGCTTTTTCCCTCTCCACCGCCTTGACAGTTATTTGTATTTTTGTTGCTCTTCACGTCTACCTGTCTGCTGCTACTAACACAGCCAGGGGCTAGCTGTTTCTTCCTCCTTTAGAAACTGTAATATATGCATCACTGACATATGTTGTGTAAAAGCCCTTCCTTTTTTATAAAAAAAAATCTACAAAGTAACTTAAAATGCAAATGAACCAATGTGTGCTTTCAAAACTGCTGTTTCATTAACAGCTGAAATTTGTTTGCATCCTTTGTTTCTTTCAGTTTTGTTTTTGTGCTTCCGTGTTTTCCAAGTAATGTGACACATTTAAAAAGAAAACAGAAACTATTGTGGATGAAGACAATGTGATACCCATGAAATAACACCTATCTGAACCCACCAGGTTTGATGTTCACATTATTAAGGATTGATTTAGGCTTAAGAATAATTTGTTCTGCTGAACAACAGTGTATTCAATTTTGTCACATTTTAAGCAAAGGGGTTAGAACTTTGTGGAACCACCTTTGCGTCAACTACTTCTGCAAGTTTGTCTCCATCAGCTTTGTACACCTTGGGAGAGAACCAAGCAATGGAATATTTTTACTCTTATTACTTTACAAAGTAGTTCAAGCTCAGATTAAATTGTATGGAGGTCATCTATTAAGAAAAATGTTCAAGCATTACCACAGATTCACAAACGGATTTCAGAGTAGATTTTGATTGGGTTGTTCTACAACAAGCATATCCTTTGATCTGAATCAATCTATTATTTCATTCTGCCAGGATCACCTTTTATTCAACTCCATTAAGTACTTGGAAAAGCCTCCCGTCCATGATGCCACATCATGATTCTACCACCATTGTGTATAACATTTATTCATAGCAAATGCCAAACTTTTCAGATTTTCTTTTTGTAAAAAATTGAAGTAGAGTCAGTATAAAATTCTTGCTTTTACACATTGAAAGGAGTTAAGTGAAGAGGTTTAGATATCTGATCAAGATGCAACCAGGGGGTATTTCCAAGAACATCCCACTTTAGAGTGTATATAGAGAAGACAACGGGTGTTTTACAGCCATGTACCTCTTCCTCTGTAAGTGAGTGCTATGTAGTGTTTTTGATTATTCACGTAACATCTCAGTTGAATGTACTGATGTGCTTTTGTTGTACTGCAGCAAAGTATGAAAGTTAAAAGGGAAGAATAGTTTTGCAAGACACTGTCAATAGTTTATCTGACCACATAGTTCAAACGTCTTTTGTCGCAATGTTCCTGTTGCCTTCTTAAAATTCCTTTGGTTTTTACTTGCTATAATCAGATAAAGAGCTATCTGTTATTTTCATCTACATATATTTCTCTAAGCCTTACAAAATATTGTTTTGAAAATGAAATCTTGTTCCCTCTCGAAATGATCTGAATATTTTTGAATTTATGCATGGGTAAATCCCTCTGTGGCTAAAATGGGAACAAAGTAAAGATAATTGAATTTAAGGAGCGATAAGACTCACTTGGCATGTTTTAATCCTTGCTTAATAGTATTCTTTCGACACATAGTTCCAAATTTACAATTCTTAACAGAGGTTAACTCTAAAATCACAATCTTCAAAAATCATGGACGGGACCGAGTTTAAAGAATAGATACTAACAATGTCACATGAAGTTGGTCTTTCCTAAACACAGAATGTCAAGTATGTGGATGAGATCATCTGCAGTAGCACATTGATCGGCATTAAAACCTTCACTTTGGAGCGACCGGTGTACTCAGAGCGCTGAAATTTATGGACACATTAGAGTCCCCTCCTACAGGCTGCAGGATACATCATGCTGGAAGCTGAAACAATAAAGGATAGGTAGCAAGCTTTTCTATTCCACACAAAAGGGTGGGAGATGTGAGGTCTGGAAGCTTAATTGTTTTTGTTAATTAAAGATGGCTAGGTAATTTATTTCACCCCTGAGGGAGGTTGGTTACACTGTGGAAAATGCTTTAAATCTTGATCAAGAACACAATTTGACTCTGATTTTGTGTTATTTAAGCAGAGGTTTTCTACTGATTGGTTTGAACGAAACACGGCTGTATCACAGAATGACACACGCAACACCAACTGTGCATGAATGAGTACTTGACAGGGGATACCGCTGCCGCTGAAGCTCCAGGTTATGTAATTAAATTTACAGATGAAATATCAAAACGTTGGGCTAGAGTGGAGGCCAACACCCAGAGAGAGCTATGGGGCAGAAAATGCTGAGCTGCACATTTGGCCTGTTTACTCGCTTCTCGCTGGCTTTAATGTTAGAGGCCCCCGACAACAGATGGAGCTCGGGCTAAAATCACAATGGGTGCAAAAGGGTGGCAAGGGCAAGACCGTGAAAGTCTGTGAAAATTTATGAAGTTATTGATTGACTCATTCAGCTATCACTAACCTTTGCCAGGTGCGTGAGGGCTGAAAGACAATAAAAAATTGGTTTTCTCCTTCAGAGAGAGTTCTTTTTTGTTTTTTGCCCACTCTGCCAAAATATTAATCTCCTAATTTTTAATTTTTAATCTGGGCAGACCTGGAAAATAAATGCCTGTGTCCAGCAGGCCATGGTAAATAATTAAAATTGAAAATTGATTGTTTGCACCAGAGCCAGGATTTATGGGATAGGGGCTCCAGCGCACCCCCAGGGGACCCACTCCCACGTCTGCACACACCAGCCTCGTTCCCGTGTGCTAAGCATTTTTTCACATTATTCCCCACCTAATATGCTAAGGAGAGTGAGTAAAGGGGGGATGGAAGAGAGGGAGGGAGCAAAGAGGAGCTCTGTAGGTTTTGCTTTGTTAGATGACTTCTATGGGATTTTTCTTTTTTTATATCACAAAAATCAATGGATTGGAACCTTCCCCCTTTTTTCCACATGACTCTAATATTTATTTCAATGTCCTGTCAATAAATATAACAAGGTTAGTTTTATAACGGTTTACCCAGGGAATTCAATTCAAGGGAAGTTATATTTGTTATGCCCGATTAAAAACAGGCAATCGATGTGGGTGAGACTACCACAAAACCACCAGCCCCCCCTCCTGTTCCATCTTCACCATTTCCCAGTAAGCACTAAACAGGCAAGATGTAATGCACTTCCAAACACAAACACACACCTCCTGTCTGCCTGGTTACAAACGTTCCCAACTTTGGTGGCCCACCGTGTCAGCCTCACCTGACTAATGAACAGCAGCAAAACAAATAGGAAACTCCCAACTAAATTAATGAGAAAGAAAATGCACCTCAGCTAACATTTGTTTGTTATACAGTTTGTACTGTATGTGGGGGTTACCAGCAATGATAATTCATTTCATGATGAATATAAGTAGTCACCTGTGGCTCATAGCTTTTACAGGTATTTTTCCCACCAGAGCAACAACCCTGATTAAATGAAGTGGTCTTGAAAGCATGCTTTGTTACAAAGTTTATTTTCAATCAGATTAACTAAAATAACTGAAAAGTTAATATATTTAAGTATTTTAATTCAATTTGGTTGGGACATTTTTGCCTGTATTACTACATTAATGCAGCTTGGCATGGAAGCAAGCATCCTGCGGCTCGGATGAGCTTTTGAGGAAGCCCAGATTGGACTTAAGCTCTTCTGTATCATCTTCCTCATCACATTACCCACCAGTCAAACACGGTGATATCATCATTAAACTAGGCAGTGTTACCTTTGGCGGTGTGTGGAAGTACCCTGTGGAGAATTTATATGGTATTTAAGAACGCTCTACTGTTTTTCCTTGGAGCTCATTCTTGTAATCAAATACAAAATGTACTTTTGTTCAAAAAAGAGCAGTTTGGATGACTAAAGAACTGTAAAGTCATTGTTCTCTGCAGATCCCAGCACTTCTTGAAGCAACAAACCAGAGCTTATCAGTTTCTAAACTTAAGAGGGCTTTTGATTTGCAGAATTCTAAAGCTTGTTTTACTATTTCAGTTTTTCCTTTCACTTAACTTTCCATTAATATTTTTAGATAATATTCCGTTGTCTCTGACAGTCCATCTCCTGTTTTTGTTTGTCATAATATATTTGTAATAAAATCTTGCTTTTATTGGTGGCAAGCAATATTAAATTGTTTTGGGAAACATAATTTTGTGTTTTCATTAGCCATAAGCCATGATCATTCAAATTAACAGAAATAAATGCTTGAAATATAACACTTGGTAAATCTAGTTGAGCTTCACACTTGAATTGAATTATTGAAATGAATCAAATTTACAACTATATTCTAATTCACTGAAATGCACCTGTATCTTTTCTAAGAGGCCCTAAATCAGTCTAATTTGCCTATTCAGCTAGAGGTGCCTTTATTAAACTCTTTGAGTTTAGCCCTGAAATTCTGTTGTCCTTCATTTTGCCACTTTGCTGTGTTGCTCTCTAAGCACTGTGCTGGCAGTATTCAAATTTTTCATCTCTCCAGTTCCAGGCAGAGAACAGTGAGATAACCTCCTCAGTTCGATCTTAATAATTAAAACACAGTGATATAAAGTGGAGCGCTGCTCTTTTATTTATGAGAGAAGTGCACACAGAGATATGTGATTGTGTTGAAACCAGGCGAGTCCTTGATCCCTGACATAAGGGTTTGTATTTTTACTGAATATTTGAATTTCAATGCCGAGACATGATCATCACCACTCACACAGCCGGCCATGCACGCTCACATGCAATCCCGCCCTGAATCCTCATGCACACCATCATTAGGTCCTCGGAGGTACGAGGGGAAGTGCCGTGATCAAACATTCATAAGTCATTTGTCAAATATCACACCTAGGTGTAAGCACACAGATAAACTGAATCAAATGGCTATTTGTACAGATCTGAATGGTACCATTTAAATGTTAAGACACTTTTCATGAAACACTTTTGTTAAGTGTGAGGCATTGTCTGAAAAGATGAATAAATAAAAACTTTCAGCAAGGCCAGAAATTCCTGATTTCCCTAAATTATTTCCTAAAACCAGCACACCTGGAGTGTGTAATTTAAACTCAGTAAAAAACCATTTGTTTAGTGAAAGGATCAGAGGTTTATTAGAGCGCCTTATTAAAGAAACAGCATTATGAAAACTAGGTAAAGTTTTAGAGAGGTCTGGGTTAAACTGGAGAGGTTTGAAACAGAATTTGTTTTTATACTAATATCCCAAGTTTTGAATATTTCGCAGAGCTTTGTTTAATGTATTATCCCAAAAATATAAAGAGTATGGCACAGCGGAAGCAATACCAAGACATCAGCGAGCAGAGCATCAATCAGAGAAGCAGAGTGCTGGCGGCAAATGGATGGAGTTAAACACAGGGAAGAAAAGAAAACCTGTTACAGAATACAAAAGGGTCTGGGCTGAAGGCTCACCTTCAGGAGAGATGGAAACCTTAAACAGCCAAAGCCACTTTAAGGTTTAGATCAGGAGTCTCACAATCTACTGTAACTTTTAGATCGTCTAATGATATAAATAAAATTGTTCTTTATCCTCTCAGCTTGCAGTCAAATCCTGTTAATTATTTAATTGTTCAAGTCCCTAAAATCTCAAGATAGAGTACTCCAATCTAGATTTAAGAAACTTTGCATGTGTGCTTGTGTTAAAGTGGCCCAATCAAAGTCTAAACCTAAATAGTCTGACTGGGCTTGAGCTATTTTGCAAAGAATGATTACAGTTTATAGATATGCAGAGCTAGAGACATGCTCTAAAACAGTTGTAGATGTAGTTACAAGAGGTTGTTCAACAATATATAAACTTAAAAGGGGTGCACCTCTTCCGCACCACAATCAAAATACAGTCTCATGTTTCTAAGTGACAAAGTTAGAGATACTTTTATAAAGCTCTGTAGTTGACCAACAAATAAAACCCCTTTTCCTTACCCTTACCACAATATTCCATCAAGAAAGGTGATCTGGGTAAATAGCCTGTTCTGAATACAACTATCCTTTCAGTCTTGGTGTAATCCGCCCCATGCATCACTACTGTGTATGAGTGTGCTGAAAACAGAGAAAAGACTAAGAGCTTCCGTCGCTGGTTCCCCACCATCGTCTCCACCACCACAACAGGGAGCTCTGAGGAAATCAATTACTCCCAGGGCGGGCGTGTCGGGCTGCAGGCAAGAGTCCATACATCCAGTATGGGAAATTATTTAGAGGAAAGTGAAGGAAACAGTATAAGGTGGGAGGAGGGAAGCATGTGGCCTTGCTGCGGTCTTCCATCTAATGCCACTCAAAATCCACATCCCTCAAGGAGACAGTAGCATATCTTCTCACATTACTTCACATATACTTACCTTCATCCTGCTGGATGAACAACTCATTAGATCCACATTAACTTCTTCTCGGTTAGCCCGCTGCTAAGGTGTTTGATCAGAAGCATGGCGGACAAAACAAAGGACGCTTTTACTAACATGCACCAGCACGTATTAATTTGGGCTGTGTCTATAATTCAAATACTGTATGAAGTAAAGTGTCATAGCATGTTGCAGATATGTTTTTTAATGTGGGAATTATGTGATCATGCGTGAAAATATGGAGAGTGAAAGCATCACCTTTGTCAGCATACACCTGCCTGCCCATCATGTGTTCTTGCACGAGCAAACGCATGCTGTCTCACCTCCATGAACAACTTTTCTGTTGGCAAAAAAAAAAAAAACAGCAAAAATAATCTGGAAAAAAACAGAAATACACCTCCACACTTAGATATATATTAGTTCCAAACTCAAGTAATACCATTTCAGCACCAACAATCACTTTCTAAACTAATTGTTTGCTTAAAATACATTCAAATTTGGTTTTTAGCTGCTCTGTGGAGAGAAAGGCAATAAAATAAAGTTTTCTCTGGTAAATCAGACAAGACATTTTACCATGCATTAAATATACTTATGTGAAAAAAAACGTGAGTTTATGTCAATCATATTTGTAAAATCTTGCTAAAATCTTATGGAAATTTACTTAAAACACATATATCATAAACATAATACATTTTAAAATGACTCAGCTCTGAATTCAGATCTTTTTTAAACCCCAACTGAAGAAATGCATTTCTGTTTAAAACGTGAAGAGCTTATCATCTCTCTTTTGATTCTGAGTGAATTGACAAACTCTGAACAAAACAATGATATTTTGCTGTCCTTGAAAGTTTCACACCACCAGAACATTCTCTTGATATAACAATGATTTTGTGTGTTTATAGTCATATTCAACACACACATACAATATATATATATATATATATATATATATATATATATAGTACATTTATTTCAGATACTCAATTCACAGAGAAACCCATGTAGAATAAGTACAAAATGTAGATTTCAACCCTCAATTTCCTTTAATTGTGATGGTTTATTAACTACAGTAAATAGATATCTGAAGTCTAAGATAAAAATATTACATCAGAGCCTTGAAAAAACATTTATAATACAGAAATGTTTGACCAATAAAAATCATGTTTAATACAGGTTATTTAGAAATTTCTTTGAATTTGTTGTTCTAGATAGAGCCAAAAATGCTACTTCCATAAAACATAATTACACATGTTAATCACTCTATTTTTTTTAAATTTGATTTAGTCAAGAAAATTAAACAAATAAAAAAAATACATAATATTTTTGTATACATAATAAAAATACATAATATTTTTTTTTACTTTCCACTCAGATTTGACAGCAATAAAATAGAGAACAGTACAAGGCTCAGACAAAATAATTGAATTGCTGCTGCATTATTACTCTGCCACATACTTTTATTCAGAAACCATTAGAAATTCTTGATTTTAATCAGAAATCATCTCTGATACAGCCACACTAAAGATAGTTTTTCACATTTGGCAACAAAATGCATTTTTTTTTCTATATTATTCTCCTAGTCAGATAAAAAAAGAAAGTGGTTCATACATTAAATTCTACATTCTTGACTTTGACTTCTTGGTTCAGGGGGTTCTTCTCTAATATTCTCCTTGATGCTTCTAAGCTCTTGGCATATACATTGACTCTGAGCAAAGAAGGGAAGCTTTCTCTTCTCATCGCAATGTAGGGGGTGGAGAAGCAGAAGGAGGTGGAGATGATGGGGAGAGGGAAGAATCTGAGGGCTTCGTTGGGGTCTCAGGTCATTAAATATCCATGCTGAGGAGGAGTGAGCGCTCAGCACCTCCAAACTTCCCTCTACAGCACACCACATCTTCCTGCCTTTGAAAACCTCACTGTGCACTTTCTGTTTTGGTGCACAGCCCTTCCCCATTTTGCTTCACCTTTCCGTCTCTTCCTCCCATCTGACTTGTCCTCTGTTTACAACCTTAGAAATTCACATCGACAGGGATTAAAAAAAAGAAAACAACTTACAACGAAAAGTGCTTAAATCTTTGTGGAAACAAAATAAATCCACCAAATATTACATACTTTCTCTCTGGTCTTGGTTTCCGTTCAGCAGCTCCCAACTTTTAATTGATTCAAAACAATGATTTTGCATTAATTTTTATGAACATTACCTACCCCTCACACACACACACACAGTCCTACCTTTGACACTCACACAGAAGTGTCCCAGCCATAGACCTCCCATTTGATTCTATTAATAGCTAATACACACCGTCATTAACATGCATGGAAACCTCCCCCTGCACTATTAATAGGACGTGTCCAAATCACTGCTGTCGCATTAGTGGCTAACCGCTACAGCGCAGGGTCTTTAAGTATTGCTAACCGAGCGTGCCTGGTTTATTATGCCCTGTGTGAATAATAAAATACCCCGTCTCTCTCTGCTTGTCGTCTCTCCGATCTCCTTTCAGCTGCTACTGCAACTCCACATACATGGCTAAACTTGGCAGAGCATTTTGCTTCAGCCCCAGATTTGTACTGCACTGATGTGTGTGTGTGTATATATGTATATATATATATATATATATATATATATATATATATATATATATATGCTTGTGTGTGTGTGTCCCTTATTATTATACATAAATTGTAAATTGTAAAGACAATTGAAAATTAAAAACAAAATAATGGAAGGAGTGTCCCTTATTTGAAATACGTTTAACAAAAAAGACAAAATATGTGTTTTTCTTTTTCTTTTTATAAGTTTTAGTAATATACTTCAAAGTTAGCACCACTTGAAGAATAAATATGCTTGGATTTCTTTCACCAACATTGATTTATCCAATCATCACACACTGTGCCATGAGGAACTGAGCTGAAGTAAATTTATGTTTTCCAATTCATTCACAATATTAAACAATTTGAAACAAAGCATTTTGTATAGTTTATTGATTTTCACACTATCACTGTCTGTAAAATAGAGGATCAGTGCATACACAGCCTCAGACAATCTGGCAACATCTGCAAATACTTAAACAGAATTCGGTCCACTGTTTGCTCATTGATTTTACAACAGCAAGATATACTTTTATTTAATCACAATGTTGTCTCAAAAGCGTATTTTATCTGTTGATTATCTTTTTATTTTTATTTGCATATATTTATTCCCAATTTGTTTTAAAATAAATCTAAAATGTTTTATATTACACAGAGATTATCAAATAATTACGTTATGTTACATAAGCCATTCTTATGTAACATGCCAGCAAGAAAAGAAAATGAATGGATGAGTCTTAAATGTGACATTAAACTGCATGCACTTACTTTTCACTGTTGCTTTCAGTCTGCTTTTTCTATTTTTGTGTAAAATGTTTAGGTTTATGGTGTTTTATGGGAAGGGTGGACCTGATGAGAAGCAGTTTTTGATCTGTTTTTATTTCAGTTAAACACATCGAAAGGTTTCCTTAACTGGATGCATACAGTTTGTGAAAATAACCCCAAGTGTTTAGTACAAGTGTTCCTAGGGCTTTTTTCTGATCAGACATTTGTCCTTCTCCATGCAAGTACGCAAAAATTGTCAAAACATCTAGAATTCATATAACTGAAACTTTCCTGCAATCTTGATTTTACTGTACTATTAGAAAACGTGTTTGAGTTACTGAACTCCTGGAATGTATTTTTATTGCAGAAAAATACATTATTAAGTAGCCAAAATTGTATCATTTAACAAGCTTTCTTGTTTTTATCGGGTTTGCATTTATAAATATTAATATTGAGTCAACCCACTTTCACCCTTATTTTTTTGTTTTTTTACATCAACAGACCTTTTACTATGTTTCTTGGATTTACTATTAGTCTCCCATAATCAGAGGTCCAGTGACCTCAAGTAATGCCATGACAAATTTCTTGAGGAAAATTGATTATTGATTTTGAGAAACAACTGACCTGTTTGAGTGTAATGAATGGAGCAAAATAGAAAGAGACATGATGATGGATAGAAAAAGTTATGGAGCCATGTTACATAGCAAGAACACTAGCTGAATAGTTGTTAAAAAGACAAGACACTCTAATTTATTCTCTGAATCAGAGCTGGAACAAAGCACATACAAACTAAAATGCAGCTACGATAGTTTCATGGGGTATACAAAACATGTTTGTTACATTTCTCACACAAAATCATTCTCAGGCTAAGCGATTTCACCTGCTCAGCTCTGCCTATTTTGAGCGACATTCAAAATGAGCTGTTTTAGGGCTACATCATTATTATGCGAGCAAGTTGCTTCTGGCTGCACCCCCAACTTATAGTTTATAAAAGTAAAAATGGCGGCAAACAGATCTTACATCACCAGGAAGCGGAAGAAGTAGAGCCTCCCGCAAAACCATCAAGGATTTCTGAATACTATTCCTGCAGTCCCAGGAAGAGTCAGACCATGTGTGTGCTTTTATGAGGTTATTCTTTCTTGATTTTGGAAACTGACAGGACACTCCAGTCAAAGTCTGATATCTGCCTCTTTTCCCGAGCATTGAGCTAGGGCTGTGGAAAAGTTTTAATCTGCAGATTTGGAATGATTAATGACAGATCTTCCCTTTAGTCGAAGTTGTTGTACTGTTGGTTGTTTACAAAAGAGTCCTTCATTATGTGAATTATAATTTTCTTTGCCCTTAAGAAGTAAAATGAGGTCAAACAGCTCAGTTTTCCATGACTGAAAGAATTTGTATGTATACATGTTGGTTTTTTTTATGTTTGTTGTTTTATTTTGATTGTTTATTGCAGTCTATAACAAAACACTTTTCCAGCAGCCAGTGTATAGCATATACAGTGGTAAAACTAGCTGACCAAATATGCTGGGGCTTCTTTTGGGTTGCTAGGTGATGGATTGGGCTTAGCTGGGGTTGCTAGGTAACAGGGCAATTCCTTCCGATTATGACTTAATATTTGAAATGGCTTGTTTTTCACACACCAACAAAACATTTAGTTGTTGCCTAAAAAGTGTCACAGTGAGATTTTTTATGACTTGGACTGTTTCTAGAAGCTGTAAAGATCCGGTAAAGATCCAGATAGTAGTACAATACGCAAAATGACAATTTTGCACAATTGGTCCTCTTTAAAGTAATATGCATGTGAATCAGTGCTGTGAAGCTATGGAGATTGTTTTATTGTTTTAAGAACATATTTTTACTAGGCTCTATATTAGATCTACGATCTTTCTCACTGAAGAATTAAAAACAAACTACTGTAAAATATTTCAAATTTAAGGAAACAAACCACCTTTCACTAAAATATCTGGATGTATTTTTTTAAAAGAAAAAGATGGACATCAAAGTGCATTCTGTTAGATAATTCCCGTCCTTTTTCAACCATCAGTTACTTCTGAGCTCTAGAAGGCCCGCAAAGTAGGGCCCTGTTCAGGCTTTAAGGCTTCTTCTATGTGTCATCTTTTTGCTTTCATTTCGTTTTGTCCTTTATTTTTCTTTCAGCAACGATTTGTGTTTGTGTGTGTTTGTATTTATTATTCTTTTATCTCCATAATGGTGACTGAGTTAAAGAGTGTATCAGGTCCTTCCCCAGCTTTTGACTTGCAGAACATTTCCCACGTCTGTATGTTTACATGTAGGGGTGCACATGTGTGTGATGCCTTCATAACAATTTTTTTTTTTTTTTTTTTTGGATAAACATGCGTGTTTTTTGTGAAGTCGAGGTTCTTGCGGTGTTGACAGGTCTCTCACATGTCCCGGCCACTCTAAACAAACTAAGGTTAGGTTTAATCTTATAATGGCTGAGAGAAGGCCTTCTTAAAGCAAATCACAATGCATTGACCAAAAGACTCATGCATTATTCAGACCTCTTTTTTTTATCCCCGCCATATCACAGAGCCTCGACGGTGTTCACATACACACTCTCACTGACGCACGCACAGAGTTATTTGCACTTGCCGTTTGCACTCTATAAGCCTCATGAGCAGCCACACAGAGTTTTGTTTTAAATAAGAAAAAATGACATATGTCTGTTTTGATTGTTTTAGTGGTTAAAGGACAATTTAGGTAAATCTTTTTGGGGGGAATTGTATGAGTTTTGAAATAAAGTTGTTTTTTTTTACTGGATCTAAAAACATTTGATTACATTTTACAAAGAAAAATATTTTCTTATATTTACTTTATTAAATTATTCACATTACTTTAGCTGGATTTTTTCACCTAAAATAATGAATGACATTTTTTATACTTTTACACTGTCTTTGTACTTTGTAATATTTGAGCTTTGTTTGAAATACATTTCTTACCCAGAAACCAGTGCATGATGAGGTATGCGCACTTTGTAACATTAGTAAATGTGAACTTGGCATGGAAATGATGGTGAAGCTGCATGTTAACCCATAGAGGTCACCAGCACTAAATTGGCCAGCCGTAGAGAGGCTCAAAAACTCTGCACAGGTCTGTGTGTCCTGTCTCCCCTTTAATTGGCTCCTTTGCTGCCTGAACCCTTCAACTTAGACACAAACTCTGCTTTTCTGTTGCATCCATCTACCTGTTCCATACTTAGTTTCCCCTCCTGAGTCACTCCACCTTTTAGTCTCACCTGCTCCTTTCCAAGCATTTTTGTGTATCCTCTTTAACTATCCTCACCTTTCCTACAGAGACAGCTTTTGTGTTAGTGTTCTTGTTTGTCATTTTCAAGTCTTGTCAGAGATTTTCAGTAAGATTTTGAACACAAAACCATTCAATTGTAGTCCTGGTGGTTTTTTTTTGCTGTTCTAGTTCTGGAATGTGAACCGACACCCTGGTTTCAAGGTTTTCCTTGATAGAAGTGGTATGTTCAAGGTGACGTGCAGTGGGTATTATTATTTTTGGGTGAATTCCACCTATTATTGTACCCAACAAAACTTGATGAGCAGCTTGGAGAGACTACTTGTTTCAGCAGGTGAGCCCTTTGAAAGATCATTGTGAAACCTGAGTTCCAGTTGACTAAGAGTAAAAACTGAATTCCTGTGACTATTTGACTTTTTTACATTGTTAGTTAAGATCAGAAATCAGAGATAAAATATGGGATAATCTTTTTTCTTGTTTTTGAGCAAAGCTCAGCTCGACTAGTGAGTAAAGTCATTGAATTGGGCGGGCATGATTGTATTAATAACTACAAGAAATGACAGATTACTGGACAACTTTATTTATACTCCATAATTGTTTCTGGCAAATTTAATTAACCTTTCCTCCTACACTTTCAGTGTTAATTAATGTAGACAATACTTGATAACAAGAGCAAATATTTATCATTATTTCTTGACTGTCATAAAGGTTATTAGCGATAACAGTTGTGCCATGCTTTTATTAAGTTATACATTATTTGTGATGTGACAGGATGAAGAATTTGTTTTTGAATTTGTTTATTATTTGGGCCTTTGTCCATTTAGTGATCCAACAGATTCAAGGTTTGGCCTGAGGGGACACCTACACAGTAAACAGATGAGTATGCCCCGACTCAGACACAAAGAGATGACACCGCACATGAGCAGGCGCTCACATGTGTGCAGAAAGACAGACACAAATACAGACCATGTGGACATAGGCAGACTGTTCAAGGTGTTTTGGTGAATTAATAAACACACTCTTGCATGCATGAGCACACACACACATGCACACCAACGCAGCCCCATACTCCTACTCACCTTAATTGGCCCACCAAGCATCACTTAAGAAGCCTTTGAGACGGAGAGAGTGTGGGATAGACACGAAGGAGGAGAAAGGGGGTAGTTCAGAGGTATAGACAGAGGAGAGAGATGGAGTCGTGGTGAGAAGGAGGAGATGGGAAGAAAAGGAGAGGGAGGGCAGAAGAAATGGAGAACAGGAGCGAGGAAAGGAAAGAAAGCTCCTTGTGTGTTTCTGGGGGTAATTACAGATGCAGATTTGCGTTGCCACTTGCAACATGGCTGAATTCATTTCCATCTTCGCTTTGCCCTTCCCTGGTTCCCCAAGGGAGTCAGAGACAGAACTGTATGTCTGTGTGTTACTGTGTGTGTGTTTGTATGAATGTTGAAGGAGGCAAATCTGGGAATCTGCATAACAAGCTGGGAAAGAAAAGAGGGGAGAAGAAGAGTATGCAGAAAAGGAAGATGGTTTTTGTGTGTCACAAATTCAAGGGCAGCTAAGAAAACATATTTTTTGTTTCAGATATTTGCAATTAACTAAGATTAGTTAGGCTAAAATAACATTTTTTGATGTAAAGTCTTTGTTCTTGCCAATTATCAACCAAACTAGGATGACTACTCCTGCTACGTAAGGGAAGCAGACTTTGGTAAAAATGAAGGAATTAGTTTGTCTTGATTCTGGTTGATGGAAATATGAGTGAAGCAGTATTAGTTTTACCAAAATTAACAATCAGTATGGCGTAGTTTGAATATAATAAGAGTGTAGAGTTGCTATCTTAAGTCAGTGGAAAATCATTTCCAAATAAAGTTACGGTGCATACATTTGATTTTAAGGGTACTGAAAATTATTTCAATATATTTATCTAATATTGTAAATATTGTGTGATATTGATTTAAAGCGTCAAACCAGATTTTGTTCGAATGCACTCACACTCAGTTTAGTTATATTTTATCACCTTCAGAACAAGATATTGTGGTCCATTTTTGTATTTGCTTTGTTAATTTGACGAAAAAAATATTTATTAAAATTAAATTCCTGCAACCTTCCCAATACATCTGATGACATTGCATTAGTATTATTTACACTATGTCAATATAAATTCCTCTTGTTGATGTTTTTTTTTCCAAGTTGTTTGTCTAATTCCTCTTTTGAAGGTGCTTTTAGTGATATTTAAAACATACATGCCTACAGAAAGCAATTGTTTCTCACTAGCTGAGACTCCAGACCTTTTGTGTAAAGCACAAAACAAGGGACTGTTTTTTCTCTTTTTATCCAGGCTAATATAAGGGTAATACAAACAGAATATTGCATTTTCTCATTTTACAAGTGGCGAATATGCACAGATACCAGTTAGAAAAATTCTAAATCAAATGTCATTTTTACCATTTGCAAAGCTTCTGCATCCACTTGGTGTTGGGAGTCATCAGAGTCAAACTTTTAAACACTTTGGGTTGAACCCTTGTAACAAAAGCGTAACTCAAAAGCTGCAGAATGTACACTGAAAAGTGTCAAAAGATTTAAATCTTATATGAGCAGTTAGTATGATTATGATGTGCCTTTTGTGAATTTGAACCAAATGCGCATAGAACAGCATATATATATACACACATACAGTATAACTTGATCACCAAGATAGTGACAAAAAAAAGAGAGTAGCTTTAATGTATTTGTCCTGTTATTACAAAAAAGCAGATGTGGTCTTAAATATAAATATCAACAATGTGTCTGATGCTGATTCAGTATTTACTCAGTTTACATTCAGACAGAGAACAGGTGTTTGATGGCATAGTTAAAGTCCCTGTGGTGTGTTTACCACAGTCTTGTTCTTTTGTCAGCAGAAGATTGATGGAGGCCTGTGTAGGCCCACAGTGAACTGGTGTTTGTGTAATGGCACCATTCGACCACTGGAGGCTTACAGGTCACGGAGGAAAAAAAGAGATGCAGAGTTGAAGGAAAAAGACCAACTGAACTAGAGTCAGTGTTTTTAAGTGAAAAAAAATGATAATATGATATGAATAATTCTGAATAAGGTAAAACTTTTTTGTTTTTGCATGTTTTATAGCCTTTATGTCTTCTGTTTCTTTTGCAAACTGTCCTTGCAGTTAGATTTAGGGGCTATTCATTTATCATTCTGCGGTGGTTTCTTTCTGGATTCTTATGCCTTTGAACAACATAAACACTGTATCTCTCGCACACACATATACCGTTTCATACACTGTCTGCTTTTCCAGTTAGACCACCTGGCTTCCCGCTGCCAGTCCGCCAGCCAACTCAGCAGCCAGAGACTTGGCCCGATTAATTACCTTCCCGCTAATTGAATGTAGAGGGACTCTACAGGGATGGGTCATTAAACTGATGCAGCGTATGTTTGTCTCCACTGTTTATCTATCTGCAGCTAAAAGATACATCAGGCTTGCTGCTCGCGCACGTTCAGTTCCACAGACATTATGCAAGGATGCAGATAACACTCTGGGTGCTTATAAATCAGACTCCCACATACATGTATAAGCATATACAAAAAAACCCCAAGATGAATATGGGGTTATTACAGTCCTGATCACAGACCAATGCAAGGATGATGAAATTGTGAGCAGTGGTCATTGTTCTTACTGAGAACCCAAGGTGATATTCTCATCTGCATGGTTTTATCAGAAAGTCCACATCTGGGGATTCATCATATGCAATTGTGATATTTGTACATTTGTTGTAAATTAATGGAGGTATGAGTTTTAAAGGTTGCATTTAAGCAAAAAATATCAAAATAATTTTCTGTGTAAATTTCTTTGTTTATTTTTCAAGATGAGTTTTCTTTCCATATTTTTTCACAAATGGGACAAATCAGCAACTTATAGCAACCAATGTTTTCAATTAAGCCTCTCTCCTTGTAGTTCTTTAGGAATTAATGGATGGTTGATTTAGCAGCAGGCTTTCTAGGAGCAGTATTCTTTACCTGTGACACCTTCTTGAAAAAGGACCATAGAATGTTATTTTTCCAGCAGATCACAATGATTGACTAAAGAATAATTTGAAGCGTCCCTTCCTTTTAAAGCAACAATTTGGTCACTCTTCAACATGTGCTTAATGCAAATTACAACCATAAGAAGTGAGGTAGAAAGGTTTGTTAAAAAAAATAAAGATTTCTGTCTGTTTCAGATTTTTGATTTCTGCATAATGTGGTAATTCTGCTGGTTTCGTTAAGCCGAAGATAAAACAATTTGGATCAGAGTCAGTTATACAGCTTCCTCTCTGTAACATATTAAGAGATTTAGCTGGCTATCACTCACAAAAATATTGGGACGTTGTTTGGTGTAATATGTGCATAGCTGTGGCCTGTCAAAGTGAAGACACAGTTGAAACAAAAAGTGAAGTCGTGAATTTAGCAATCCATTGAGAAGGTAAAGAAAGGGTGTGAAGCTTAGTTATTTGGGTGAAGTTTAAAGTAGAGCCACTGCTCCTCCTCATAAAAATAATAATTTGAATTATTGGAGTAATTAATTTTTTTTTTTATGTAAAAGTAGCCAAACTATTTTTTGTTTGACTACTTTTAAGATTTCACTTCTTCAATGGTAAAGAATTAGAACTTTATTTCACATCAAAAGTGATCTCAAGGCGAGTTAAATACGAAGTGTAGTTCAGCTCTGTTCATATACAATACAATTCAATTCATTCAAGTTGTTTTCCAACATTTTCTTACTATATGACCATTTATTGGTCATAAAAACTAAAGTAAAAATATGATCATAGGGTGCCAAACCATCCAGTATTTCATGAGGTTTTAAGCTTAATTTTTATGCTTTGTACTTTCAAATATCTTTCCTGCCGCTATTTATACATCATTGTTGTGTGAGTATCTATATGTCTCTGTTGTGAGAGTGGTGGTCAGAGGACCAGGTGGTGATGATACGTAGCAGTCAGACTGCCCCATGGCTACAATGCACGTAGCTTGCCACCAAAAATGCATGTTAGTGTGTATGAATGGGTGAATGACTGAATGTAGTGTGAAGCGCTTTGAGGTGTTCTGGACTTGATAAAGCGCTATGCAAGTACATGCCATTTTATATTTGTTGAACCATTACCTCTTGTCAGCTTTTCTCCGTTAGTCTCTCTCAGTGCTTCAGTTCACAGCTGTTACCGCCCAGTTTCTCTTAATCCAATAATTGGTCTCTCCAGTATTATAAATGTTCTTTAGTTTCAGTCACTGTTTGTCAGTATCTCCTGTTACACTACTATTTTTATGCTAGCTGTCACATGGGCCTCCTTGTCTTATTGGGTTTTCTCTTCTTCATCTTTGTTTTAGAATTCATTTAACGCTATGATCTTTTTTCCTTTTAATTAAATGCCTTTTCATGCATCAGCTCTGCCTACTCGCCTCTAACCTTCATTGGGATCCTCATGGTACCATCAACTTATTTAAAATGCAAATAAAAGATGATCGCTGGCTTAATTTTCCTGTCAAATAAACAATCAAATAACACTTGCATTCGCCATGATATTTAGGTTTTTGCATCCAAATCCATGACAGTGATTTATGACACACTGAATTTACATGTCTTAGGTAGGATTAAGCAAATAAGACTTATAGACTTGATGCCTTGCTTTTTACTGCTTTCATGAAACTGCAATTTATGCAACTATGTTGTCTGGCTAAGGCACAAAATTCAGGTCTATATATGAAACCCTTTTGTTGAGTTAGAACCCTGGTCTTCTTGCCACATGCCTACACTCTCATAGTAGACATTTCACAGATATAAGAACATGCAATTTTATTTAACTAAAGACAGTCATTTTTTTCTAGTGTATGATTTTTTTCACAGATGAAATGAACAAAAAATACATTCAAATTTGTGGCGATCAAACAACAAAATGTAGAAAAGTTCAAGCAGTAAAAATGGTTTTGATTAGCCTTTGACATACGCTGAAGTAGGACCTGACTAATTTGCGTTAAGACCTGGCTTACAAAATATCTGAACTCCTTGTAAAGTCTGCAATTGCTTTTTCAAAATCAACTCGCCCAAAACACAACATGACTGTGCTGGTATTTCGACTGGACATTTGAGGGGAGCAGCAGCTGTCGTTATAAATGGTGCACGGTGGATAATATCAATACTCTGTGATTGGTCTGAGCTTGCTGAGTAGCTAATTGTCATGAAGAGCACATTGCTGATTGTTTCCCAAAGATAGGCCCTTGAAGTTTATCTGACTGGAGACATTAAATTTAAGAGAAAGAACCAAAGATCAATTTAATTTGTCATGCTAATACCTGCAACAGTACCTTTATTTAAAAGAAGGATATTTCACAATGAATAGACTTTTTGTTTACTGTGGGGAAGCATTTTTTTCTTTTGTTTTTTTTAATAGATTTACTCACTTGCCAAAAACATATATTAACAGTGTTTGAGCAAAAAGAGAAGTAATCTGAGAGGACAAATACATAAGTAGATTTTGTTAATCTCCTCAATTACTACTATGGAAATTATCTGCTTTGGATTTCGCATCTAATAAAACCTTTAAAGACCCTTTAATCTTATCTGTTTTAATATCCCATAAAACATGTACACCACTCCAAATAGATGCATGCGTGTATTATCACCTGCTAAAGAAGGTTTTCACATTTAATTTCATCTCCTGATTTCCCTTTTGTGATATATCTCTAAGAAGTGATCTAAAAACACAAAATGCAAATGTACATGTTTGCTATCCCAGCTACCCGCATCATTAAGGGGGGTTGGTGTGTACACGTTTGTGCAAGGTGTGTACATTTGTGCTCACGACACCCTTCGCCTCAGTGCCTCTTCAAAGGCATTGAGTGGTGCCCTTTGTGGCCTCCACTCCCTCCCTATTCACTCTCTCTCCTTTTGTTTTAGCGTTTCATATTTAATAGACCTGGCGCAGAAACAGAGCAATGATGGGTACCTGAAGCTGTGGACTAAGGCCAACTGATGGCTGGGTGAAGTATCTCCTCTTCCTCCATATCTCCACGTCTCTCTGTCGGTCCTTTCAAGAGAATATAGGAGCGGCAGATCAAAGGGGAGCCAAAGCGATGTCCCCCTATTCTGTTGGGACAGGATGATCACTGAGATTACCCCTTCTCTGTATCCATAGACACACTTGCCTGCTTTTAAACAGGTGTCTTGACTGATAAGAGATATACATAGAGTATAGGAGATGGGAGAAAAATGAGAACAGATCTTAAAATTACCTTCATCTCTTCCACCATCCACCTTTCATTAGACATCTGACAGCGCACATTAAGAGGACATTGTTGCTGCATTTATTGTCTCTCATAAAACTCATCTATACAACACATATAAGTGAAATATATTTTGAATTTGTACTAGTTGGTCAGTGTTTAGGAAGCTTTAATTAGTAATTCATGACAGGTTTCCTGTGGCATAAATATGAATGTCTTTAAAGTCTTTGTCTGATACAGCCAAGCTGCAAGCTTTGGCTGTATCAGACAAAGACTGTGGTTTTCACCAACCAGCCATCCAAGTGAATCTGGCATGAAGGAAAGAATACGAAAGTGAAAAAAAACAACAACAACTAAATCTTATAGAAAACCTGTAAAATTCACTAAATTGAAGAAAGTGAAGGAATAGACTGTGAGTGATATAAGGAGAATGTGCAATTTTGCCAAAGATCCCCCTATGGGTATGCCTCACACATATGAAATACCACTGGATAAGACTAAGTGATGTCCTGTTGGAGAAAGTGGTTATCAGTCTACTACTTGTATTTGAATTAAATGCATTTTTGCTATGCTGTTCACTCATTGAAGACTCAAATATCCAACTTGAGCTCTGATAGGAAGAAGACAGCCCTGTGGTGTCTCCCTGTTTTCCTATGCAGTGCTTGTTTTTAAAGCTAGTGTCAAGTGATGAGAAGCCCGTGGCATCTGTCAAACTATCTGGCTGATTTTATAGCTGGCTTTCAATCACTTGCCTTGTGAAGTACACAAACATGTGTTCCTTATTGATCATCAATCAATGATCAATTAAGCAAGCCATTTGTCCAATTAGAGCAAAAGGTCCATCCGGACCTTGGTTTATTTAGCTGTTTGATTGGAATGAAACAGAGGGAATGGGTGCGCATGCATAATTAATCTGTGCCAAGTCTTTAAACACTTATCTAAGTCAGATAGTGAGACCATTAGGGTTAGTGTTAAGGAAATCTGTTGCCTGTGATACACTAGCTGCCAGTGCAATGTGTTTTTATGGGCTATTGGGGTAAATCATGTTTGTCTTCTACTTGATACTCTTGTGCTCTGCCTACATCAGCTCACAGCAAAGGGGGGAGGATCAGAAGGTTTACTTTGAGTAAAATCACTCACTGAATCAGTGTTAAAAAATACCAATGCCAGTTAAAGAAAATTTTGTAGATACCAACGAAAGCATTTTGACCAACGACGCTAATTATTAGGTTGTAATAGCTAGCAAATGAATTGAGGATGTTTCAAAACTGAAAAATATGCAAGTGTAAAGCATTGTTGCAGACCAGACACACCTTTTGATGGAAACAGTATCCATTGATGGCTGTGTGGCTTTCAGTACTCTGCCATAAAGCAAAGTTGGCTCACAAATGGTTTAAAGAGCATATCAATAAGCATAAGGAGTTAGCTTATCGCCAAATTCTCCAGATATTAGCATAATTTGACAAACAAGTACAGTCAATCTGGACAAACGAGTACAGTCAATGAATTTCCCACCTTGAAAATGGGGAGGGCATATGTTCATAATGTTATTTCTGCTCAGTTTGAGACTGTAACCTATAATGACATAATGAATGGGAAGGCCAGTTTGCTTGAGAAATCTCTGCTGTTTTCTGCAGGTGGGTAAATGCAAAAATTTACAAGAGATTTTGAACTAAACATTTACAAGGGTTTTAAAAGAACTTAGATAGAGGTGTGTCATTGGTCCAGATTAAATAACTTTTAGTGTGCTCAAATATATCATTAAAATCATATAAATATATCAAATGAGGGTTCAGTTGTTGTCACCAGTACCGTCCTTCTCTTTCAGAGTCATCTTTCCTTCCCCATCATGGTTCAGTCTTAGCTCTGTATCTTTGATGCCAAGGAGGCGCTGTCTCACCATACCCACAACATCTCCAACTGCAAACTCTCTGAACCCCCCTCCTCCTGCCACTTTTTTAGGTGCTCACATTGTTTATTTGGGTCAAATGGCCTGTTATCTAAGAGAAATAGAGACAACAGGGCGTCTTCTAACCTTACCATCCTTTTCCCCAAAATCCTCACCCTCACCCTTCTCTTTCTTTTTCTGTTTTTTTTTTCCACTCATACCCCTTTCTATTTTGGTTTTCAGCTATTAACCAGTCAGCAACAATCAGAGCTGACAGAGTGATGGGAAACAATTGAGGCGGGGTCAGTGAAGGAGTGACCTCAGTGGATTTTGGGGGTAGGGTCTGAAGGAAGACTCAGGAAAAAAAACTGCCACCCCAGTGCAGTGTCCTGCATGGTTCTTTGTTGTAGCTGTCCAGTGATAAAATGGAGACATTTTAACTTTTTATATGCCCCTCTCTTATGTCTTATTTGCTTTTTTAACTTATGATTCACTCCATGTCAAACTTAAATCCACTGTGGTGTAATAAAGTAACTTTTGTTCCATTTTAACCTTCATTATCTTTCCAAACTTGTCTGTGACACTTTTCTTCACTGATTGACAGGAGGCGTGGAGGTGTATGTCTGTATCCTGGTGTGTGTGTGTGAGAGGGGGAGAGAGTGGGAGGGTGGGGGGGGGGGACAAATGTGTGGATGTCTGGACATTTTGGGGCAGAGTGGGAGGTGCAGTGTTGGGACTGAAGTGGTGCGTGAGCCAGGAAGGTCAATGGTGGGGTGGGAGAGTGAAGGGGTGGAAGTGTGAGGGTGAGAAGAAATTGTGAACAGGGGGTGAGGGTGTGGGGGATGGGGGGTGTTCAGCCACTCATTCTCTCACCCCTCCTGTGACAGTTTGGAGGTTTTACACTTAGCTGCCCCTGTGCTTGTTTGTCTGTGTGCCTCAACCAGGTTCCCACGTGAAAGTGTGCTGTCGTCATGCACTCATATGACCGTTGGGCATCGCAGCACAACCAGAGCTGGGATGGGTTCATGCACAGAGACAGCTGCGCCCATCTACAGACACGATCTGACTAAGGATTCAATGCTGCCAGTGTTAAATACTGTCAGGGTTCCTTTGAAGTGTGGAAAAGTGAGGGGTTTCATTTAGGTAGGTCTAAAAAAGTAATGAAAAAAAAAATCACAGAACTGTAAAAGATTTTTATTTCATACTTCTGATCAGACTTTGTCTATGTTGTTCCATCCATCCGTCCATCCATCCATCCATCCATCCATCATGTTTGTATAAAACTAAACACTACAGTATTTTGGATTATAAACATATAAAATTTTCCATCACCTTTAATTGCACTACATATTGTTTTATTCATGGAACTATATAATGTATCCTTCATTGTTTTTGTAGTTAGTTTAATAGAAATTTTCAGATTTAACTTTTTTAAATTATGTTAGCGTTTGTGTCAAAGTTAGCATGTCATCATGCTAATGCATGGCAATTTGTTAAATGTACTTTATCCTTTGTGTACACATTATTGCCTCATCTACTGGAAAATGTCAAGCTCAGTTGAATTCATTCTCTCCAAACACATAACTAATACACTGATACGCATAATTAGAGGTCATAGGCTGGCAATTAAAACTGTATCCATGTTCTCATTGGGCTCATCACAAATTTATGATAATTTAATAATTTTGCCACCGGTGTCATATATGGATGATTGATTAGAGATGGAGAGAGAGATGGGTGGAGGCGAGACGAAAGGAGGCAGAGTGGGAGGAAAAAAAGGGGGGGTTAGGGAGTGGGATCAGAAATAAATTAGTGACGGGACAGAGGGGAGAATGGGGAGGAAAAAACGAGAAAGGTGATGGGGGTTGTAGAGGGGCAGGGTGGGGGTACATTCCTGGTGATTCAGCAGCATGGACCAATGCAATGAGGGGATGGCAAGTGGATGGACAGAGGGTGGGACGGATGGATAGAGAGGGCAGGAGGAGGGGTGACAGGGCTTGCCTCCAGCAAGTGCAGGGACAGGGACAGGGACAGATGGCGTCCCTCGGTGGACAGAGTGAGTCCCAGTTTTCACCTGCGGCCCCATGGGAAAAATTTGCCTTCCTCGCACATGCAGCCACACAAGAGACCCTGGAATGCTTGTACAACGCCACAGTAAGATGAAAGATGTACATGGAGGAGGTGTGTGCACGGAAGGATGAATGGAGGGAAGCAGGAACGCAGGTTAGGGGACCTGTGATTTAGGACTGTCTGAGAAAACTTTACAGGAGAAAATACATGGACTGGGGAAAAAAAACAAAAAAACCTGTGAGATTAGAAGATTGAGGAAAGTAGAAATTGAAGTAAGCCGTGAAAAAAATCAATAAGCACAATGTCTGAAAAAGGCAAGCAGTGGGGAAGCCTTCACACTGCGAAAACTATTTGACAGATACTTTCTGACAGACAGCTCAACACCCAAACAGATGCCTCTCTCTTTCTCTCTCTCTCTCTCCCTTTCCTTTCCTCCCTCCTAGGCTGTCATCTCCTTTTTCTCCGCCTTGTTTTCTTTCCTCTTCTTGCCTCTCTCACCCTGCCGCTCACTCCCTGACTGTTGGGTGATACAGATGGTGCTTTTGAGTACTGTGAATGGGGTCAGGTTGGGTCGACGGTGGCGGGGGGAGCAAGGGAGGACCAGACAATAATGTAACAATTCGGTTGCCCCCCTCCATTGGACCAGCACAGCCGTGGAGGAGAGTGAAAGTAAACAATAGTCATTCGATGAAGGGGTCAGTGGGAGGGGAGAAGGGAAGAGAGTGGACTGGATGGGGGGGTTCGGTCCCCCATGGTCCTGATGTAGGCTGGTGTTAGCAGGAAGTAGATACTGATGTACTTATGAGTTGGTGCATATAGGAAGACTGAAAGGAAGCAGAGGTCGTAACAGCACTGCAGCTTTGGCAAGAGGTCAGCATTTTGGAAACTCATCATAGCACCAGTTCATCAACCGTTAACATGACTGCCATAAATATCATGATTAACACAGTAGCTTGTGTTTATCTGGAAGAATTTGCTGCTTTGAAAAGCATAAAAAACCTAACGGCATTATTCTAGAGTTTTGTTTTGTACACATTATGAGTGTCTCCTAGACAAGTGGGTAAACATGTAGGTATACAGAGCCTCACCTGTATACCTATATACAGGTATACATGATATACCTGTATATCATGGAAAAATATTACATAATGATAAAATAATTTATATTGCTATTTTTACCCTGTGGTTTGTACTATAAAGCACAAACCAATTTTGATTGCTTTTTCTTCAAAATCGCTGAATTTTCGCAATTTCCCATTCAAATGCTCGGAAGCGAAGCTGGTGAGCCAGCAGCGAGCTGAGCCTCACCTTGGATTGCGCATCCTCTCACTAACTGCACTGGCTGCCATTTGATGGGAGCATGCTCCTCCTGTTTGTTACTTCGGCAATTAAATTGTTTAAAAAACATTTAATATAGGAACTGATTTACAGTAATTTAGCTTATTTATATGATGTACAGTGTTTTTTGTCACCAACTGTGTGTGTTATGTGTTTCGTGTGAGAGAACAGGTGAGGCAGGCAGTTTTCTTGCCTCATGGAAGAGGGCACTCTTGATCCCAGACATTGGTTTTGTGACTCCACAACTGCAGAGTAAGTGACAGCAAGCTAGCCATGCAGTAAATAAGTCAAGTACAGCTATATATGTATTGTTTTCTCCTCTTTTCCGACATCAACATGGATGACTACATTTCTACACTTAAACAGTTTTCTAAAGTGGATTTTCAATCGAAGCAGGAAGTAGTAGCGAAAGGAAGACCAACACTGGAGCTGAAAGATTTGCTTTGAGAAAGAAGGGTACTAGCTCTTTTCAAACGGAGTAGCATACAAGAAAAAGACAGGCTTTGTGGATGTCCTGCTAGAAACGGCCTTTTCTGCTTTCCTTGCATTCTTTTCTCAATTTGTAACATTGTGTGGAATCATATGGTATTTTGTGACTTAAAAAATTTGCAAAGAAACCTCACCAAACATAAGCTGTCAACCACTCATTTTCAAAACCAGGTCACACTAAAAATGTTTGGAAAGTTGAGGATAGACTTGGCTTTGGATGAATTGCTATTTTTGTGCAGAATGAGCTGTGCATGGACTTCATTTATAAGTAAAGGTAAGACAACAATATAATTTTTTTGTTTAGTTTTTTTTAATGAAATGAGTGTGTTAATAAACAAATAAAATCAAGACTGAACAGTAAAGTCAACCATTTTCATTTGTTTCCAGTTCACTTCTCACCGTGATTTGTCCTACATTAGAAACAAGATGATGGAATAGCAACAAATTCATACTTGACAATCTTAAGCAAAAGTTAATGTTGCATGGCACATTATTAATTAGGTTTCAGTAATTCTGAAATATCACACTTGAAATATAAGGCTAATAAACTTAAAATTGTTTAGAGCAAATAATTTTCCCTCTATTTAAAACAAGTTTACTGCAATTATTTATGCCAGTTTTGTTCTTCAGTCTCAGGTAGTTGTTCTGTGGGCTGTAATGGACCTTACAGCTTACCATCTGTGCTGTGGGAACATGTGCTGGAGTACAAATGGAAGGGACAGTGGAGTGTGACAGCTGACATGTGGCTAAGCAGGCCTAAAGATGTCTCATTGATTTAATTGACTTAGGAGGCAGTAATCAATGGTAGTGATCAGAATTCCCCAAAGCCCAATCACTTGCAGATTGACTTCAGCTCTCATGCTATTCAGATGCCGGTACTTTTAGGTCTTACTGGGGCCTTTCCATGATTTGTTTAATAACTTCTTCAGCCAAAGTTAAACATAAAGAGAGCAAATTGAAGGGCTATTTTTAAGACCTGAGCTGTTGCTGGTGCCAGGATTCAGGATAAAAACAAGAAAAAAAAACAATATATTATTAACTAATTGCATTACACCGTGTTCCAAATTATTATGCAAGTGATATTTTCCCAGATTTTCTTAAATGGTCAATGCAAATGATGGTCAGTGTAATTTTCAAGCCATGTACTATTACAGTATAAATCAAATTTTACTGAACAAAGCTGCCAATGAGAACAGTATCTTTTTCAAAAATAAAAAACTCAAAATGCACTGTTCCAAACTATTATGCACAGCAGATTTTCTAAACATTTTATGGGATTATAAAAAACTGTAAATGGTCATTCTTTGAATGTGCAGCATTAAGTGGTCACATGTACTAAAATCAAAAGCTATTTCAAGGTAAAACATCTTAACAGACCGAGTTACATGTTAACATCGGACCCCTTCTTGATATCACCTGCACAATTCTTGCATCCATTGGACTTTTGAGTTTGTGGATAGTTTCTGCTTGAATTTCTTTGTGGGATGTCAGAATACCTTCCCAGAGCTGCTGTTTTGATATAAACTGCATCCCACCCTCAGATCTTCTGCTTGAGGAAACTTCAAAGGTTCTCAATAGGGTTGAGGTCAGAGGTCGATGGTGCCCATAGCAGCCAATGACTCAGTGCATGCATTGTCATGCATGAAGATGATTTTGCTACTGAAGGTACAGTTCTTCTTTTTGAACCATGAAAGAAAGTGATCAGTCAGAAAGTCCATATACTTTGCTGAGGTCATTTTCACACCTTCGGGGACTCTGAAGGGACCGACCAGTTCTCCCCCCATGATTTCGGCCCAAAAAATGACTCCACCACCTCCTTGCTGACGTCACAGCCGTGTTGGTACGTAGCGGCCATCCATCACCAATCCACTACTGCGTGGGGTTGCACAGCAGTCATCAGTGAACAAAACTGTTTGAAAATTAATCTTCATGTACGGCTGGGCCCAATGCGAACATTTCTGCTTGTGAGCTCTAGTTAGTGGTGGCCGAATAGTGGGTTCATGCACCGCAGGCCTCTGCAGGATCCTCCACCTTGAGGTTCCAGAGGCACCAGCAGCTTCAAATAACTGTTTGCTGCTTTGTAAGGGCATTTTAACAGCTGCTCTCTTAATCCGATGAATTTGTCTAACAGAAACCTTCCTCATTATGCCTTTATCTGCACAAACCCATCTTTGTTCTGAATCAGCCACAAATCTCTTCACAGTATGATAACGCTTCAATTTT
>CAEGAE010011458.1:0-21778 GCA_903067095.1 Girardinus metallicus | reverse complement strand
TATAATAGCCTGCTCACAAATAGATAGGCTATTTGTGAGCCTGCCTCTTTATTATTACATTGAATTAATTTCAGATTATTGTTACAGGTTAATTTTCTAAACTACAGAACAGTAACTGTTAGAGAAGCTCAAATGTGAAAAAATTGGACTGATGTTGATATGCGAAGGTAACACTGCTGTTATGTTAATTTACCAATGTTTTATTTTATCTTTTTTTTTTATCCGATTACCTGATTAATCGTAAGAATAATCGATAGATTACTCGATTACTAAAATATTTGTTTACAACAGCCATAGATTATTTTTAAAGAGCATTTTTATTTTTTTTATATTGGTCTATGAGTTTCTCTCAATTATGGCAATAACAATGCTTGATTGAAACCAAAAGACACAGCTTATGGAAAAAAATATGTAGTTTTTTTATGATGCACACAAACTCCTTCCAGCTGCGAGCAAAGCTTTTATTTTCTCCAGAGTGCATCTAAGTGCAGCGGCGATTTATTTACTCAAGCTTAGAACAGTAAGGCAGTATCCTATGTCCAGAAAATATATTTATTTAAATAATATTAATGGGTTGGGAAAACAAAGAAAAACTGCCTAATGGTGCTTTCTGTCATGATGTGTGGTAGAGAGGTGGTGAGGCAGATGCAGAGGACCCAGGTTGGAGTGAATAAATGATGATTTAATGTGAAAATGCAAGTCCAAAGTCCAGAATCCGGGCAGCACAGATGAGCAGACATAAAAAGCTCAGAGCTAACAATTGGAAAAACATCAAACTGAAACTGACAAGACGGTTAGACAGACGGATACGACAAGGACCAGACCAGGAACAAGGAACACAGGTGGGATTAAATCCACAGAGGGTAATCAAGGAACGAGACACAGCTGGGAACAATCGAGGGGTAGACAGGAGGACACAGAGACTCTACAGAGCACAGAAACCTAAATAAACACACAGAAAACCCAAATCCCGACACTTGCTGGCCTTTTCACTATGTGTTTTACGAATTTCACTATTAAATAACAAATAAAAAGTTAAACAAACACTAAATTATAAACAGTCTCCAGCAAATATGTGGGCTTCCACAAAAAAATATAAAAAATCTCAGTTGCAGTTTTAAGTCTGAGCGATTTGGCTCACGCCAACCTTTCCAAATTATTTTTGGAGAAAACTTTGGAAACCATTTATTGTCTACCTTCCACTTCACAGTTTTGCACTGCGTTGCTTTGGTTTGTCACATAAAATCTAAAATACATCAAGGTTTTTACTTTTACCAAGAAAAAATGTGAAGTCTGCTGTTCTTAATTTTTCTTAAAAATATGTCTACACATTTATCAAACTGCCAGAAAGCCGTCAGTATAACATGAGGTAATCTGATAAAGGCATGATTGACAGAGCTAAGGCCCTTCTCCTGGCTCTGATTGGTTATTTTTAGTTAGCACTGGGAGAAGGCAGAAGAGTACAAAACATTTTCACAGATTATCCGTCTGATGACCACACTTTCACGAAATAGTAACAGCTTCAACAAAAATGTAGAGAAATATTTTTCATAAAAGTTACATACTGCAGCTTTAAGGTCTCTAAGCACTTTTTGAAGGCACCGTATAAGTACTGATGAACCATTTCATGGCTAATTTGTGTTCTAATTTGTGTTTCAGATGTGGATGAGTGCCAGGAGTCTGTTGTCTCCCCTTGCCACCATAAGTGTCTTAACACTCTGGGTTCCTACCGTTGTATCTGTCGTCCTGGATACCAGTCGTCAGGACATCGCTGCATCGGTCAGTCAGTTGCTTCTTGTGACAAAAACAACTCATAGTGGCTCAGAGACAGACATTTTGTAAAGACCCAGATGAGCACATTTTCTTTCCCCATCTTTGTATATTCTTCAGATCAGATGAGTATCTGTACAGCTTAAGCTGGGGTCATTTATTTATTTCGCCAGGGTTTTGGTTACCTCGTTTCCCCTATGAGTCTGCTGAAGTCACTCTGTTAGTGAGAAATCCAACCCTCATCAAATCTGTGGTGTGTCCATGTCGGGTGTAATGACATTATTTCCACAGTTGAGTGGTGAATGTTTGGACTTTTCCAGACATCAACGAGTGCATGAGGAACGTGTGCCCGGCACACCAGCAGTGCCGCAACACCGATGGAGGATATCAGTGTTTTGACAGTTGTCCGGCTGGAATGACCACAGCAGAAAACGGAGCCTGTGCAGGTGAATAACTGTCACGCATTAGTTGTTTCAAGGGATGATTATGTGCCCATCAGGATTTTCTCCTTGATGTTGATCTGAAGAAAGTCAATGAAACATGCACGCTTTGAAACACGGTACCTTTAAAGTGCAGTAAAATTGCGCTGCTTGTGTCACACGTACGAACTTAACAATGACACTACAGTATCTGTTTGTGTCCACGCAGGAAGTTCTACAAAATAAATAGTACATTTTGACAACATGGCAACAAAAATTTGCATAATTTTAACATTTATTTTTAAAGATATATTTAAGTCAAGACATACTTTTACCCCCTTTAATGAACTCAAAACTTGCTCTTCCTGAGTAATTTTTTTCACCCAGAACAGTCAGCTTAAGTTCTTACCGTATTTACTCTGTTTTGATGATTCGCTGGGAGTGCATGAACAAAATTTACAGAAAAAGTAACTCGAGAGATTTCTTGACTTTGCTTTGAATGTCATGACATTCACTGAGCGTTTCAGATGCTCTCTGTATTTCTCTGTCTTCTGCACTAAGAGTCTTTTGGGAATATTTGAACAGCGAGAGCAGTGATATGACGCTGGCAGACAGGGAGTTGCAGCAGATAATTCAGTCTCTCTACTGCTGTGATATTAGAGTAAAATGCAAAAAAAGTAGATTGTTGATTTGTTAGAACAAAATAATGTCATAAATTTAGAATTCTGTAAGCCTTGCTCACAAGAATAGGTCATGGCTATTAATATTTTCCTTTGCAACACCTGGGTGTACCACTTACAAAATAATTATCGAAAGCTGAGTTTTGTTCTCACAGACCAATGTTTAAAAAAAACCTTGACTAGAATCCAGACCCTGGGATTAGATTGGGAAATCTTTATATTTGTTTACTTTAATTACTTTAACTTAGCTTTAGAGCATCTATGTGCTGCATATAGATAAACAGGTCTGGCTCATGTTAATGATCAGAAAGGCTATCGCATTTTATTTTCCACACAGCAATCTTACTGACAGAGCTGGAATTAAGAGCATTTCAAGAAACTTGACAATAAGCAGAATTTAGTGGGGATGTTTGAGGGTAATTTTGTGGACTCAGTCTGTCCCTCAGAATGAGAGCTGGAATGATTTGTCCAGAGTTGTTCCTCAAAAATACCAAAATATTTATTACAGGGAATTCACAGTTTCAACAACAGAAATGTGGAAAAGTAATTAGGGGGAAAAAAGTGCATTTATTTTGTCTGTTTGTTTTCAGTTTTACAGTTATTACTTTTTTTTTTTAGTTGGTTTTAAGAATAAAATGTTTGAACCAAGCTGCCTCCTGGTTTTCTTCCTAGATATTGACGAGTGCCAGGATGGAAGTCACATGTGCCGCTACAGTCAGATCTGTCAGAACACAGTCGGAGGGTACGGATGTGTTTGTCCCAGAGGTTACAGATCTCAGGGAGTCGGCCTTCCATGTCTGGGTAGGACTTTGCTTGTCTGAATGATGAAAGGCATCTTTAAAAGGATCCCACAATGACTCCATCATGAATTTTATTACGCCTTCCAGACATCGATGAATGCTCGCAAACGCCAAATCCTTGTGCGCACCAATGCCGTAATGTACCCGGCAGCTTCAGGTGCCTGTGCCCTCCTGGGACTCTCCTGCTGGGGGACGGGCGCTCCTGTGCGGGTCTGGAGCGAGGCCAGATCTTCACCAACGGCACCAGAGTGAGGGCGAGACTCCGCCCACAGCTGGTGTCGACCCTTGGCCGGCCAATCATCTCCCGCTCTAACGGAGCATCTCGCATTACGAGGCAAAGCTGTCCTGTGGGCTACACCAGCAGAGATGGTGCATGTGTGGGTAGGTTTGAATTAATACTTGTTTGCAGGAAGGATTACATAAGGTCAAATCAGCTGCTTTTTAATGTGGACTTAGTGTTTTTTACAGTTCATTTTGTCTTTTGTTTTCACAGACGTGGATGAGTGTTTGTTGAAGAAGCCATGCCAACATGAATGCAGAAACACAGTCGGCAGCTTTCATTGTCTGTGCCCTCCAGGATACAAACTTCTGCCCAATGGCAGAAGCTGTAAAGGTATGAACTTCCTGAATCGCTCTACACTGACCACAACCTTCAAACCGCTCCTGCAAATAACAGAAAAGACCACATCCCCTCCTTTTAACAGATATTGATGAGTGCGTGGAACAAGGAATTCAGTGTGGACTCAGTCAAATGTGCTTTAATACCAGAGGGGGATACCAGTGTCTGGATACACCCTGCCCTACTTCCTACCAAAGTGGAGGACGTCCTGGGTAAATAAGATCTCAACGTTTGTCCTGTTACGAAGCAAATCAGTTCCCTGACGGACAGAAGTCTTTTGTCTTTGTTTCAAAAACGTTATGTGGTGGAAATAAGCCTGACCCAGAAAGCAACAGCAGGCATGGGTAGAAATACTGCATTATAAAACTGTCAACAATTTCAGTTCAGCAAAAGTCCTTTAAGATTTAGCCAATTCCTGAAAATAAATAAACTGAGAAATCAGGGTGCCAATGATGCAGAGTTTGCTCTTTAATAGCAGTAGGCAATGTTTCGACACATATAATGAGGAGGAGCATTTTGAATGAACTCTACCATGACTCCCGTATCCTGGCAACAGTGAAACCATTCTATAGGGGTTGCCTCCAGTCCGAAGGGTTGGGATTATTCACAGTTTTGCCTAAGAACATTGTTATGAAAGAATGGGATGAAGACTTCCTCAATGAGCAGCTTTGTTCCACAACACCGCAGCTATTTGTTGATGAACATTGTCTTTATCTCAGTATAAAGCTCTGTGTCACAAAGCAAAAGTGATGATTTAAGTGGCTTATCCTGGAAACATCTGATAAATGGCATTTAACACTGAAGCAGTAAAATTAGTGTGAATCATTTTCTTCAGCTGTAATCCATTTTGGCCACATCTCTACACAAACATTTAGTTTTTTGTGTAATAAACGCATCTCTGCTCTTTCCCCCTGGCTTCTCCAGGACCTGCTTCAGACCCTGCTCTCTGGACTGCGCTGCAGGCGGCTCGCCGCTGCTCCTGCAGTACAAGCTGCTCACTCTTCCCTCCGGCATACCTCCCAATCACAACGTGGTGCGGCTGTCGGCGTTCTCGGAGTCGGGCGTCCTGCAGGAGCGCACCTCCTTCACGATACTCGAGCAGGAATCGGTCACGGGTGTGACGGGCCGAGTGTTTGACATCAGAGACGAGGCCGGCAGGGGGATCATCTTCACTCTGCGGGTTCTGGATAGACCTGGACTCATGAGGCTCAAGGTGCAGGCCACCACCATCTCAGAACACGGTCGCATAACGTACCAGAGCATCTTCATCATCTACATCTCCATATCAGCGTACCCCTACTGAGCCCACACGTTGCTCTACTAATGACTCAAAATCAGAACACGTGAAGAAACTCTGATATTTCAGTTTTTGTAAAAGCCCTGTCAGAAAAAAGGGCTACATGCTCTTAACGGGAAAGATGTGAGACTTTCATACACACAAGCGAATCCGATGGAAAATGCTAAAGAGGAGAATGGGAACGTAACAGTAACACAATTTAGTCTCAATTTACAAGCTAAATGTTTTTTTCTTTCTCCAGAATGTTCAGCCGTCCATTGTTTTAGAGTTTGTTTCTCATGTTGAATATTCGAGTTTGGTACAGAGATATTTTTATAGCTCACACTTGGAAGTAAATTGCAAATCTTTGTGCAGCTATGAATTTTTTTTTGTGTCCCCAGAAACCCTTATATTATTTATTTAAGTCATTTTAAACAAAAACTGCTTTAAGCACACCTTACCAATATCAGGTTTGCATTGTAATTGATCTATTGGTGTACTGGCACATTAACGGTCCTATGTGGTTATTTTATTTTTTTTTACTCCTTTTGTTAGATTTGTCTTGTCAGAAGGTGTTATTTTGAATGTGGTATTTTGAGTTTGTGTTTGGTGCCAGTGCTAATAACAAAAAGGCCAGTGATATTTCACAACAACAACAAAAAAAAATTAAAAGGATAATAAGCATTTTGAAAACTATTACAGTATTTGCATTAGAATACAGCAAACTATTACTTTCCTAATCCACACGAGTTGATGTGGAAGAAAACCAGGACCATAAACGAACAAGAAGAGAAGTCACCCAAAACCAATGAACTATCAACAATATTTGTAGATGGTTTAATATTTTAATTGAAACAAAAGAACTCTTTTCTGTAATTGTGCCAAATATTTGTATGAATAAAATGCTTTTGCTTCTCCAGTGTTGTACCACCTTTATTCCTGTTGATCTTGATTTCTCGTTTCTGCTGCAGACATTGACACCCGCTGACTTCTTCACTAGGTTCATGTTGGTTGTATGGAGTTGAAACATCTTTTTCCTTCAGGACTGCATTATTCCTTTGTGGCACACATTCATTCAAGTGTCAGAAACAGTCCTGCAGAATGCAGGGTTCACATTGAAATGATCGCATCGCCGCTGCCCTGAGGAATTACCAGATACAGAAGTTTTAACTGCGCAAACCAGGAGCTTTCTCTACACTGCAAGTTCTGCCAATTAGTGGCACCAACTAAAACCTAGGTAAATAATACCTGATTAACAGCACATCAACAGTTTTAAAAATTTAATTTTGTCTAATGTTTTGCTTTACAGGAAAGAAACATATTGGTATTGAGGTTCCAGTATCGTCTCGAACCAGCCGATCCATTGTCTTCTGACATCAATGAGGTATTTTCAGTCACACAAGCGTCCTCTCACTGGAGATTTTCTCATTTTCAGAACATTCTCCGCACACCAGATAACCAGATGTGCATAAAAATCTCAGTAGCTGTTTCTGAAATACTCACACCAGTCAGACTATTGACGACACACTTTTCAAAGTTGCTTAAGTCTCCTTTGCTCTCCATTCTAAAGCTTGCTTTCACTAAGTCGGGATGCCTAAATGCACTGAATTACACCATTTGATTTACTATCTCGCTGTTTGCACTAAGCAGCAATTTAATAGGTGTACCTAATAAAGTGGCCAGTGACTAACCCAAAGCTTCACAATCTGCTCCCTTCGCTTGAGGCTAAAACTTGTGGTTCGCAGAATTTCTGCCACATCTTGCCGTGAAACAGTCCCTACGTGGGACAGAGCAACTCTCCTAATAGAAGCCTTCATCTCTCCCATTAATACTTTCATTTCAAAAAGTACAAAAACATAGCCTTAAGGTGTATTTAGTGCGAGGCAGCGCCGGTGTGCACTCCCAGAACAGCTTTAGTGTTCCACTGATGCACTGATGCTGCAAATCAGAGGTTTACTGTAGGGATGGGGATCACCGTCTCAACTCTTACCTACAAGCATATTGGAAAAGTCTGCAAAGTTAACAACTATTGTGAGTTTTCAATTTTGTTCCAGAAAAAAATTTATGTTTTTCACTTTCCATGCAGTCATGGGAACAAGTCAGTTTACTTTCCTTCAGTCGAAGGTGTAAGAGCAATTATCTGGTTTTCACCAGGTTTAACGCTCATATAAATCTAACCTTAAGAGTACAAAAACACATACTTTTACGTTATTTTCTAGTTAGCAAAAAAATGAAGCAACAGTAGAAAATCTGATGGGAGAAACTGAATCCGAACTTGTCTGCCTAAAACTTAAGTTGGAAAGTAGCAGCTAGGCAGATGCTGCAGCAAATTCAAACAAAACTGCTTGTTAGACGCTACAGAGGTCAGTTGGCCTGTTTCATATTGCAGTTCTTGACAAGGAGCAAAAAGCAATATGTTGGTCGAAAGGGTTCCCAGAAGAGCATCTCTTCTGTGTAGAAAGAATACTGGGCTCCCCAAAGTTGCATCTGGGTGGACCACAAGATTTCTGGAACAATAGACTTTGATCTCATTTGGTCAAAATGTATTGCATCATGTTTGGGAAAGACCAAAAACAGCATATCGGCGGAATAACAATGGCTTACCAACAGGCAAGCACGGTAATGGTGGTGTGGTGACGTCAACCACAGAAACCATGCGTCTTTCAGTCACTAAGTCGACCATGTACTCTGTATGCCAGAGGTATTCTACATGCAATATGAGAAGCAGGAAATCTACAACAAAATGCCTGAAACAAACAAAAAAAATAAATAAAAACCAAATGGCCCAGTCAAAGCCCATACTTCAACCTGAACCATTCACAAACGTCTGCAAGGGTCATTGAAATTTTACGACCTCGCGAGGGCCACAACGTTTTTCTTGTGCAAAGATGCATTAAACCCCAGACATGAATCCGCCATGGTTGGCGTTGAGGTTGGACCAAAATGCAGGCACGCCAGACGCAACGACGGAATAAAAAACGTTTACGAATGAACACAGGAATGGAGAACAGCATGTCAAGCTGGATCGAGCGTAACGGAGGAATCCAACGCTGAACGATGGAAACTAAGAAGCTTAACAGCTTAATAAAGGGTGGAGGGTGGCAAAGAAACCAGGTGAGAGAATCAGAACAGCTGAAGGAGAGTGGTCCAGCCAGGGAGAGAAAAATAAACACAAACACAGAAGGACTTAAAAACACAAAAATATACACATCAATAGAGGAAAACACTAAGGCTAATGTAAGAGGATAAACCAAAAGGCACAGAGGAAGAAAAATATGATACTAAACACAATGGAAAGAAGTGAAGATGGCAAGACAATAATGAACAACACAAGAGGAGTGAACTGAATGGGAAGCCAAAAAAAAAAACGCAAGATAAGAGCTAAAACACATGGAGACAACATAGTGCAGTAATGGAATAGGAAAACAGAAACAGAAACAGACTTTATGGTCTCACGCAGGGGAAATTCAGGTTCCCACACAAAAAGTTCTTAAAGTGCTAAAAACAATACATAGAAAAAAAAAATAATAGCAACAATAATAGTGATAATAATATACTGTACACGACATTAAGAAAATACGGTGGAGTTAGAAAAAAATATCAGACTCATGATCCAAAAGATGTGCAACTGAGTCGGATCACTTTTTCAAAAATGCACAAAATGTGCATTGAAAATTAAGACTATTTACAATACATCAGTGCAGAAAAACAGATGTGCAGCAGGAAAAAAAATATTTAAAGTTGAGTAAGAACAGTATAGGTGATTGTGCCTCTATATTTTACACTGTTCACCGTTTTCGCCTCAACATTGAAAACAGTGGACTGTGTAAAACAGAAGTAAAGAAGGCAGAGCAGCTGCTGAAACAATAAGATAAGCTAAAAACAAATGGTTGCCCTATTTTTTTTCTTTTTTTTTTTACCACCGTTTTATTATAACAGATGTGGATTTTTGTTAACCCAAGACAAACATGAGCGAAGCTCTGCATTAACGCAGATACAAAACAGAATCACAACACTGCAGCCTGAGAACTTCGAGGCTTTGGAGATTTTTCAGCCCCAGCAAAGTGCTACACTTGTGTCGTAATGTTTCGTTCAAATGCTGTAAAGTACCAAAACTGAAGAACTCATTATGTAGTTCGAGTGCTTTCTTAACACTTCTGGGTTACATGGTGAAGACATGTGCCATATTCCACATGACCTAATGGCTGGAAACCCATGGAAAGCGTCCAGTCTAGCTATTCAGCTAGATTTAACGAGGTGCTGTCAACTTTGCAGTCCAATTCCAAGGCTGGAAAAATGACTGAATCTGTGCAGGCTTCGGTGGCTAACGATTCAGTAACTTGCTTAGTCAGACAGAATCCCAGGTCTTGCTTACTGTAGAAGTCCTTCCATGATTTGGTTTGGTTTACGTAAACATGTAGAGATACTTGCACACAAATACACTAAAGGTTGTCTGATGGCTTGTAGAAAGAGTTGAGCAACAACTAAATGGAAACTGAGAACTTCTTTGGTGACTGACTTTTGTGTGGGCCCTTTTCACAGAACTGAGGTGCAACAGAACCAGTAATGAGTTGTAACTTCTTCACGTCCAAAGCAGTTGCCAGACTTTAATAAAAAAAAAAATTATAATGAAGAGAAACGTGTATTTCATTTAAAGACGCAAGACACAAAGACTTTTTTTAATCTGATGGATTTAAATAAACTCGGTTTTAAATTGCGACAATACGAAAACGTTGGAAATTCCTTAACTTAAAAGAAGTCGTATTTAGTTTTTGTGCATTTATTTCTTCATGTCATTTACTTTTTCTGTTTTTTTTTTTTTTGTTACACAGATATTTATAAGAGGGATCTGTTTAGACAATGTTTGGAAGAATTATGCAAATTAGACATTACTCATTGTCTCAAATCCCAGAAGCAATCTAATATTCCTTCTGAATAAGTAATAATACACATCCCAGCATTGACCAGTCCCTCTAACAGATACAAGTTACTTAATCGTCATATCGTAGAATTACAAACAAAGAATATTTTTGAATTCAAGCCCCAGGAATTAGATCATTCTTTGCCTTTTGTGAACTCTGCGGACAGGAAGCCTCCAGTGAGATCATTGGCTTGGGTAGTACCTCAGCTGCTCAGTAGGTGGAGCAGCACTCAGTTTTTTCTTTTTTTTTATCCTCAAGATGCTGAAGCATTTGTCTTACACCCAGCATGATCGGGTGTTGCTGGTATCTCAGCTGCCGTTAATTTCATATCCATTGCCAGTCCTAAAACTCCTGGCTGTAATAACTGACTTTAGAAGAACAACAATAAGAAAGCAAGCCACATCAAAAGAGAACCATGCCGGTCTTTGTATTTTTAGAAGTACTTGTTGAAGAGGGAGAGCTTCTGCAACTTGGCATATTTTATACAGAGGAATGGTTTTACCTCATCTCATACTCATTTCCCAAATGAGAATGGGAGGAGGTCAAAGAAAGGTCTGTACCGGGAGAATGCTGACTTTTCAGTGTGTGCTTGTGTGTGTCTGTCTGTCTAAATTAAGATAAGGCTTGACGTATTTAAGCCTTATTGTAACCTCGAGCTGCAAAATCGACTTCATGTCACAACTGCTCTTAATTTAATTCAACACAAATCTGACTAAAGCTGAATACAGCTCTGACGAAAAGTTTACATTTACTCATAATGAGCAGCAATATTGTTCATTACCAAGATATGACAACCTGTTTATGAGGGTGGAACGATGATACAACCAACATTTCTGAGTGAAATTTTGGGGGCGGGAGGGATTTCCTCCAAGCCACATAGGTGCAAATTTATTGCAGACATGCTCAGATATATACAAAATCCTTGACCTCTTTAAATAAATGTTCCTAAACAAAATGCAAAGAAACCATATCCAACCACACATTTCCAGCACAAATTTGGCTGGATATTGACCATTTTTTTTGTAGAGTTTAATTAAACTAGTTGGTTTCTTTGTTATCCAGATGGGATTCAGGGATAATGCATCGTCTTTCCATTGGACTGAGTTCAGAGCTAGACTTTATGTTAGCCTGCTTTATGTCGTTCAAAACCAGGAGGATCATTGCTATAATGATCCTTACTTTTTATGAGGATATTGCCTGACAAAGAAGTACCTCCTCCAGAACCAGCAAATGAAATCTACCCTTGTTCAATGAAAACACATTTATCGGGTGGCCATAAAGTAAATAGAATTTGCAAAGAGTGCTCAAGAGGAAATCTTCAAGCATACAAAAATGATCCAACTCTCAAGCATGGTGGCGGCAGCATCATGCTAAAAGACGCGTCTCGCTGCTGGTGGTAGTTTTAGACTGCAAAAAAAATGAACAGATGAAGAAAGAGCAGCCGCTTTTCATTCTTCAACTCAACTTGAGGGCAACGGCTAGACGGTTAAATCTAGGACAAGTTGGGTGTTCTGGTAGGATAACGAACTTGTCTGTAACGGCCCCCGACCTCAACCATACTTTAAATTTGTAGGCCGTAATTATAGCCAGGAAAACAACCAGTTTAAATAAACTTTGACAATTCAGTGGAAAAAAAAAGCCACTTCATCACAGGCTCAAGTCAGACATAGGAAGCACACCTGCTCGCAGATATCTAGAGAGGCATATTTGACGAGGAAAATACATGTGAGCGCCACAAAGAACGCCTTCGCTGCGGGCCAACGTGGCTAACCGCTATAGCGCGGAGTAGACCTGGACTTCAAAAGATTCATGGAAATGGAAAACACGGCGGCTGCCGATATGTTGAGCAACACAGTTTGTGTAAGAGGGAAAAAGAAATAAGCTTCTTAGAAAAACAGCAGGGCTACACTAAGACCTGGAGGCGATTCGTTCATTAAATTTTCACGAAGCTTCACAAATTCCCTTGAACATCTGTAAACTACTGTAAGGCAGACGGAGGGCTGTTTCCCCTCTACTATAAAACCAACTATTAGTGAAAATGAACGCCTAAAGTCGAGGAATGGCCACACGTGCCATCTCCCCTGCTGCTTTACACACTCATCTCCAGTACTAGCTCAGTAATAAGCACAACGCTGGTGCCTGTTGGAGGATATAAGCAATGGCGCTCAAGAGCATCATTAACAAACTAGATCTGCTTGCAAATGTTTCCCATCAATGTCACGTAAACATTCGGTTTTGTCCAATATTCTGGCTCATGTGGAAGGATATGAAGACCTGATTTCACATCCCAAGGCCTAAGCAATCTCCACCTCCATACATCATCATTTTCATACAAATAATTATGCCAAACGACTGGAAAAGTTTAGCTTACATAGATCGACTTGTCTTTGTGCTTCAGTTTCTCTCAGCCTGCACTCGGTTTTCACTCGTCAATATCGCTTCCAGATACAGGCAGCTGTTTTCAGATGGGGAGGGAGGGAAAAGAATCAACGTATCTCAACAATCTGAGAGGTTTTAAATAATCCAAACAGCTATAATATAAGCAGCTAAAAATACAGAGATGTGCCTCAGGAGAAAGTGAGAGGTAAATCAGTTTGAGAGAGAGAGACATTTAGCAGGCGGCCATAAACAAAATAGAATTTGCAAAGAGTAAAATGTTGGTCTTTTAAACTGATGTGTGATTGGTGTGTTTGGGATACAGCTCTGCATTCTGCAAGTTAGTACAAAGCAAAATGTACATTTTAGAACATTACACTCCAGTAAAAAAAAATAAAATAAATAAAAAAAGTAAATTTGAGTTTTTCTCCACTGAAGAGTCAACTGTCTTGATCCTCCCTCCCCCCGAAATTGTGACTAAGATAAGACAAGAAGTGCTTTTCCAAAATTGGAATCCAAACCAGTAAGGAGCATGAGTAATGCCTCGGTTTTAGACAGTCTAAGCTTGTGTGTCTCCAACCATGAAGGGGGAAGCTGAGTAAAACTGTGATGTGGCGACTCAGAGCTAACGGTAAACGTGTGGTGAAGGACGTTGAGCAGAGGCATCTGAATACAGATGAACCCTTTCTGCATTTTGTGGCATTAGAACCACTGGCTTAAAGGTGTTTTAATTTGGTTTTATGTGATGGAACAATATAAATTTATAAAGAAATGAATATATGGCTTTCAATTTTTGTTTTATATTAAACATTTGAAAAGTGTGGCATACATTTGTACTCACCCGCCTGTATTGTAGCTTGTTAAAAAAAACAGCCACTTGTTCTACGCTTTGCTTGGTACAGAAGGTCTGGATGTTTGGTAATCAAAAACGATTGATTCCTGGAGGCCTGGACTCTGTTGAAGTTTTAAATTTTACATAGTTGCTAACACTTGTCCGTGACGTAAGTAACACTACGAAGCTTACTGGGAAATTCCTAAGAAGAGAGAGCAGTGCTGTGTCAAACACGGCGGCTGTTAATGTTAGTTTGATATTTGGATGCGTGGCCAACATGGACTGAACGGCTTCGTTCATTTTCTCCACTGGCATTGCTAAAACTACAGACAGTGTGCAGTTCTAGAACAACACTGAAAATTATCAGTGTTCACAACTTCTCCTTCTGTAAGCTGATTGACCAGGTTGAAAATCTACAGAAGGAATCCAAGCCAGTGGGAGAAAGCCTCGACGGAGCTGTGAAAGGAGATGAGAATCAAGCAGAATTGCGTAGGAAGGCAACGGCCAGGCTCCCTTTACTCTAATATTCCTAAAAATGAATTTTCTAAAGCTTACTATTTTGAGTGTAATTTAATGTCAGAATAAATACAGCCATTGCATGAAGATGTGGAGGTTCCCCAAATCCACAGCAATCATTCTCCATTGTCCTGTCAATATTTTGACAGAACAATGGAGAATGATTAGAGATATTATACAACTATTACGTCCACTCCCTAAGTCTGAGATGGAAAAGAAGTAAGCCATTGGTAAAAAAAAAAAAAAAAAAAATCTTGGAGGGAAACACAATGAAAGAAGCCGTTTTGATCAGATGAGCTCAATTTTATACAAATTGAGCTCATATGGAGAAAAAACTAACAAAGCAGATCGGTCTGAACACCACCACCGTGGTGAAACATGGTTGTGGCAACATCTTGTGTGACGCTTTCTTTCAGTAAGAACTGGGAAAATTGGTCAGAGTACTTGGGAAGATGACTGGCGTTAAATACAGGATAAACATGGAAGAAAAGTAGAAAAAAATTGAAGTGCTTCACCGCCCAACAGGAACAACAACCAGAACTTCCAGTAGAAAGACCTAGAACAAAGCCCATTAGTTAAAACTCTGTAGAAAGGTTTTAGCATGAAAGTACAGATACATTTACAAGGCACTGTAGCTTCTGACAGGAAAAAAAAAAAAAAAATCGAGATCAGAAATGAAGCTGGATCATTTCAGAGTCTACATCTATGTCACAATAATCTGAATCGTTTAAGTTTCCAGCAGATTTTTGGCCAGAATCAGTAAATCTGCGAACTGTAAAAATGATCTCTGAGCACAATCTTCTCAGTAATCCCATGGACTGCATACAAGGAAAACACTACCCCTCCTTCGTGGCGACTCAATATGAAGATGTTGGCGACACGTTTGAAAACCTTTAATAGATTTTACTGCCATGCACTTTTTCAAGTCTGAAGACAATTTTACAACCCCAGACGTATTTTCCGGATGATATATCAAATTTCTGGCCTCTGATGCTTCTTGATCACATAATGATGCTAAGAATCAATCCACATGGCCAGTATATTCTTACCCCAAAGTGTGTTGAATTTCTGCCAAATAGCTGTGGACAAATGAAAAAGATGTCAATATTTACTTGTTACCATAGAAGCAGGGAAGTACAAAATGCACACACACACACAAAGGGCGAGTATGCAGAAAAGTTCATTTGAAAGTAATTTAAATGGTAAACGATGTAATGTAAGTGTGACATTGAGCTTAATCTTAGAAAAATGAAAGAGCTGTACATGAACGTAGATTCATATTTGGAACTGAAATGTTGAGAGAGTGCATGAGCTCACAAAGGACCCACGCCGACATGAAAGTCTCCCTGCACAGAGTGGCAATAAAACCCACCACAACATGCTGTGTGGCAGATTTCCTTTACATCACTCATTTCTAGCCAACTCCACAATATTTCCTGCACACGTAAGCGACGCGGCGCGCCAAGAGCATCAGTAGGCTTTTGAATGAGCGTTTACCTTGTTACAGGGCCCGTGTGAGGCTCCTCATGGGTGTCTGGAGAGCTTACAGTCAGTGATATCATCACTGGGATAATATTCTGTCGGAGCCACACACACATTTCCAAACAGCGGCAAAACGACAACAGGAAAAGCATCTGATTGTCTGTGTCAAAATAACTCTGTAAAAGAAACGGACTTGCTTGGACCGAAGCTTTTGTGCCTGCTCGCGTTTTTACGCGAGACAGAAACTGACTTCATCCACACAACGCTCACCACAGCAGTTCCATCCATCCTGCTTCCCAGCCGGTCTGCCAGCCAAGTCCCGTTTCCTACCATTACTCCCAGCGACAAGCACATGGAAAAGGAGGAGGGGGAGGTCATAGACAGGGGGGGATTGTATCAAATCAAACATTTGGTTGTTGTAAATGGAAAGAGGTAGAATGGCAACCACATGCATGGCCCTTGGAGTTGAAGTCTCAAAGCTACTGTTCTGGGTTTGGTTTTACATTTCATTTCTTCCACATCAGCCCAGAAAACAGCAGAACCACAGATGTCAGGTTTCTTTGGGTTGTTCCAGAGCTCTACGCTCGTACTGTGTTTCGCTGAAAACGACTTTCCAGACTCAAGTGGAGTGATAAGTAAGTACAGGAGGTACGAGCAAAAAGCCACCGTTGAGTGACTGCGCCAACTTTACCTTTCATATCTTAATTTTCACAGCTTGTATGGTGCAGCTCACCCCTAGATGAAGTTCTCCAGTGTTTTTAAGCACCGATAGGATTTTTACTTCCACTACTAGAATGCTAAGAGGCTCAACAAACCAAAGGAGGATCTGTCAGCTAGAGAGAGGCATATTTACAGTTTAACCTTTCTTATTTTTTCCACATTTTGAAAAGCATTACAACCTGCAGCATTGATGTATTGAAATTGGATTTTATGTGATAGATCAGCGTAAAGAAGTAATATTTCCCAAGTGGAAGAAAAAGAGTGGACGGTTTTCAAAAGTGTTTTCTCTTAAAAGCGTAGAAATGCATGTATAGTCTGGCCATTTCGTCCTCCTAAAACTCCACCAAAGCAAAATCCAGTGCATTCAATAACTTTCAGAAGTTGTCCTTTCGGTAAAGAGTCTAAATGTGTTTCATTTGATCTGAGCATATATCCAGCAGCTCTGCTAAAGCCACTGAGTAAAATTTTTGCTGGGTAAAATTAGTGAACAAACAGGAACCCAGTACTGTTTGTTCTGGGTTCTCACCAAAGATCTTTGGTTTTAATGGGAGCAAGGTGAAGGTGTTTCAGCTAAATTCTGTCGTCAGCACACTAAACTCTGCAGGTCAGACTTATTTATTTGATTGAGCGCATTCTTTTAAAGTAATAATCATAAGGCAGGTGTTAAGCATATCTTTCATTAAGCTCACATTATTTATTAAAATACTTCTTATTGTTCTTATGTAATATTTTAATCTTAATTGTTCTGTTTATTTAGCTGTAGGTCAGTTAATGTGTAATTAACCTACATAAAGGGTTTCATTTGCTTAACTGAGTTACTAAAATTAATGAAATTTTCAATAATATTCAAATTTATTGGAAATTAATTTATCAGACTGGAATGGCATCAACTTGACCTAACTCGAGAAACATTAACATTAATGTTCACAGACCTAAATGGAGCTGTGTGAAAGTTCAGAGCACAAATGCACGCCACTCTTTTCTCATTTTTATTTGCTAAAGAATAAAAAAAATGAAGAATCCCCTTTTCACTTCACAATTAGCTTACTTCTCATAGATCCAAATATAACACAAAGACGTTTTTGTAATGTGACGGTCTGGAAGGGCATATGGTCACCGTCGGCATAAAGCAAAAGCAGAAGAAGACACAGTAACAAATAAAAGGTAACGGCGCTCTGTAGATGTCCCAGTGAATCCACGAGCTGCTGATAAAAAGACTTTTGTCTGAGCACCTGTGCTACGTCCCCCCTCTCCCCTCCACTACTGAGCTAAAAATCAGGTTTGCCGCTCCCTTTGGGTATTTGGTGTCTGCTCTGTCAGTGAGACCGAAGCCGTCGTTTGCCAGATGCACAGTTGCTCCGCTAATCACCCGGCCCAGACAGAACAGGTAATTGTCTGTCTTGCTTCAGTTATAACTCTGAATACAAAGCCCAACTATTTTTGCAGTGGAAGCTACAAAAATAGTTTCCACACCACTGCTAGAGGCTAAGAGGTGGCACCTTAAAAAAAACAACATTGTAATTGCATATTAGATGCTACATCACAAGAAAAAATCTCAGTATATGCTAAAGTAAGCAACCTTTCTTTGTCTGCATCTCCAGGTTAACAAGACAAACAAACAGAGTTTGCAATTGCATTACATTAATTTGCTCTTTCAAATTTAAAATATGCTATTAGTTTAAAGTCATTGACAGGAGTTCTGTATGAACAGCGTAGCAATGATGCTGCTAGTGACCGAATCAGAGGCTTCAAACTGTGCTCCTGTTTTCATCCAGATGTCCACCAGCCCACGTCTGTAATCACACGGTTGTAAAATGACTTTTTAAAGCTCAAGTTGTTCATTAGAAGATAAATTTCCACAGCTGCTCTCCAATCTCCAGACATCAAACCTTCTCCACTTTGAGATAAGCTTCTACTTGCTAATATCTCCGACGTGATCAACAGCATCAAGTTGTGACTTGCAGACTGCGGCTCTCATCCCTCCTCACTCGGAGGCGTGGGATTTTACGGAGCCATCGTCGTTATTAATAGCTTCAAAGCAAAGATGAAAACAGCCCACACAGTGGCTTTGGCGTAAATATGGTAATGTCTCTGAGCATGTACGCCAAGACGCTAAAAGTATCATTTTGACAATTGCAGCAGTAATCACACTAAAAGCTGACGTTTCTGACAAAGAAGTCCTGGATGTTTGACTTAGGCACCAACATTCACTGCCAGATGCTTGTTATTTCCTGTCAGACACTCCATAGATCATCACGAAATCTGCAAACAGAGCCTGAAATTGGGGGACAGGGGGTTGACGTCAGCGGATCCACTCCCTCTGTAGCTGCAAACACTGAATTACCTCAGGAGAAAAGAATGGGCTCGAACATGGGTTGAGTGAAGCCGCATCCTACCACTTCTAACGCTCAGTCAACACTATGTATTTTTTCAAAAAGACTGAAGCAACCAAAAGACGGCATCCCACGCAGCAAACTCTGTTTGCCTTGGCAGCCTCTGCGTTTAGCTATCTCTTGTGCTGTAATCACATTTGCAGTTCATGTGCGATCAAGGTGGACCGAAGCTGAGATTTTCCTACTGCAGCCGGGCTAGGACTTAGTGAGTCACTTCCACAAAGGTTTGACCTCTTGCAGGGCGATCCCAGGAAGTGGGGTGGTACTACAGGCCTTGACAGTCATTCATCAAACCTGGAGCCCAGAGAACATGCTGTGGAGTACAGATACAACTTGCTTTCAGGCTTTTCCTCTCAACACTGACCCATTCCATGCTTCCTGAAATCCAATGCCTGCTTACATTTAGCTTGTCCTCTCTGTATTATACAAGTCCGACTGGGCCAACAAACACTCAAGACTTACGAGACATGGCATTTAGCCGCTGTTGTACGAAGCATTACTCATGGCAACAAAATGAATCTACCTTGCCGTGTCTTTGTTGCAAAAAAAAAAAGCACTGCAGCCACAAGTAATTAGGACGAGTACCTGAAGTGGAGGTCAGCTCCGAATAATCATGCTGCACAGTCGAGTAATGATGCTGGAATGTTTTATTGTGAACAACAAGTTGCCTAAAACCTTTCATCAAATTTAAAGTCAACTCCCCAGCACGGCAATCAAGAGTCGGCTGAAATAAAGGTCTCCTGTTGCACAATGCGCGTCGTCAAGTTTTATGGTGTCGATGAGGTATTTTGATGAGTCAAACCTACCACAATCCATCATGTTACTGGCAGCTACTGTAAAGCACAAATCTCTACAAGAAATGAGTAATATTAGTGAAGAACATGTAGTCATCGAAACAGTGGAAGATTGTCTGAAATAAACCAGTTCATGAAGATGTACAGCAACTTCCCCCCCAAGCCTCAACCGTTGACATTTTCTGCTAGAAATGTGTGAAAGCCCTTAAAATATTTAATTAGGTTGGCAATTGCAGGTTAAAAAAACTCTTTATCAACTTTTCCCCCCATCATTACCATCCTGTTTGAAGAATATTTAGGCAAGATAAACATGAATTCTTGTTTGGTCCAATTTGTCACAGCTCCAGTTTTACATTTGCTAATTGTTGCTCTATATGTGAGTGTAAATTGGATTTCTAATTGTGGCAATTCCCTGACCTGTGAATATTAACCCACGACTGTCTTAACTGAGTGACGTGAACGCTCGCCTACCCTCTGATGAAGAGTGGCCCAAACAAACGGGACTCTTTATCTCATCATATTTGTACACAAGGGAAACAGGAAGTCCATAGTTTCTAATCTGGAAGTTCTTTGACCATCTTGTCAACTTAAAAAAAATAAAAATAGTCAAATATGAATTGAAAAAATGTTGACATATTATTTAGCGTTTTTTAAATCAGAAATTTAAGTCTTGATTTTTCTTTTGAGTTGTAATGTACTACTTCAGTCTGTCTGGGAAAGGCGCTTCAGAAGTAAACTTTGCTTACTTTAAAAAATAGATTTAAATGTTGACACCTTTTATTTAATAACTTTTTTAATCAGTTATTGAGACAGGAGCTAAAGATGAGGCTCTTTCATTATGAAGAGGTGATACAGAAAACACTTTTCTGAACAGAAGTGGTGCTAAATTCAGTTGTTATTGACAAATGATTGTGTTTCTCCTCTCTATTTTAGCTGTTTGCACATGCACACACGCACACACACACACGCACCCACATGCATGGTTAAAGAAATGACTTCACAGGAGAGCGCCCTTTATAGGGTATAGCTTATGTAGGAGCCAAAAGGAAACACTGTGTTGTCCCTTCAGGACGCACGGAAGTGGACCAGTGCTGTAACAATAAACTATTTCTCTGTTGTTCCTGAACAACGTTATTGTCACTTATTAGGCTTATTTAACTCTGTTTTTATGGTTATTGGAGATGATCCCTCCAAAAGAATAGAAAGGAAAAAAAGCATTGATTGTTGAAAACTAAGCAGCTGTTACTATGCTGGCTCAAAGTCCACAACAAATTGGGAGACACACCATTTCTGCATAATTGAAACAAAGGTTGAGGTTCAAAGTCAGTGAAATCTGCATGGTGTGCCTGAGCGGAGGATGTATATAAAAGTGTTTTAATGTGCAATCAAGATCTCTAAAGCAAAAGTGGCAGCCTTCCTTTGGAGGAGAGCAGAGAAGGTCAAGGACACCTGGGAACCTTACCAGATCCCCAAGTGTCCCAAATCAGTAATCAGTGTTGCAATAAAAAAGGTAAAATGCCCAAACTAACCAGAGGTGTCCTGCAGGGGTCGCAGCACAGCATGCAGCACATATTGACTACAGACAGTGCATTCCGAAGTATCTATATCTCTAAAACTTTTAATAATAACCACAGACCTTTGATTTACGTAGTGGGGTTTGTGATAGACCAACACAAAGTCATGCATAATGCTGAAGTGGAAGGAAAATAATACTTCGTATCTCATCATTTGTTTTTACTATTATAATCTGACGAGTGTTTTGTATTTGTATCCAGCCTGTCTGTGGCAACACTTTGCAGAACCAACTACAGCTGCAAGTCTTTTAATGCATGTCTCAATGCACCAAAAATGTGAAAGAAAAAAGTTCAAAGTTGAATCCTTACCCATTCAGCTATTCCATGCTGCTTACTGCTAGCCACAAACAGCAGCGATAAATATGAAATATACCACTGTCAGAGAGAACATATCCTAGTGAGGAAGGTATACCACCAGTATGTAAACCGATGCATTATTAATACGCTCATGTAAGTCATACAGACAACTATCAAGCTAAGTGATTGTCAGGACATATGTTTTTTTTGTGCTTGTTACATAAGTAAACAACAATTATCCCACGTCACCTGTGAAAATAACTGGATACTGAAATATAAATATATATATATATATATATATATATATA
>CAEGAE010011452.1:0-17499 GCA_903067095.1 Girardinus metallicus | reverse complement strand
CCATCAGCTAAGCTAACGCAGCGGTGGCAGATTAGCTACTGCTGCCATCAGCTAAGCTAACGCAGCGGTGGCAGATTAGCTACTGCTGCCATCAGCCAAGCTAACGCAGCGGTGGCAGATTAGCTACTGCTGCCATCAGCTAAGCTAACGCAGCGGTGGCAGATTAGCTACTGCTGCCATCAGCTAAGCTAACGCAGCGGTGGTAGATTAACTACTGCTGCTATCAGCCAAGCTAACACAGCTGTGGTAGATTAACTACTGCTGCTATCAGCCAAGCTAACACAGCTGTGGTAGATTAACTACTGCTGCCATCAGCTAAGCTAACGCAGCGGTGGCAGATTAGCTACTGCTGCCATCAGCTAAGCTAACACAGCTGTGGTAGATTAGCTACTGCTGCCATCAGCTAAGCTAATGCAGCGGTGGCAGATTAGCTACTGCTGCTATCAGCCAAGCTAACGCAGCTGTGGTAGATCAGCTAATTTAAACACCTGCCCTACTGATGAGTTGGTGTGTGAGTTGCCTTTTTTAACTAAACCGAAATATCAAATTCTGCAGAACATCAACATGTTAAGGTTCTCATAGTCAAGCTAGCATAGCTGACCTACTTTCCTCTCCCTTGCTATGTTTTTCAATAAAAACTTTTTCCTGGTCTTATCTAGTCGTATTGTTGACAACTGGTAGCAAAGCACTACATCCTTTTTTCCTTTGTGTATCAAGTGTACATTAAAGATGTAGTTCATTATTTTGACAACTCAACAGCTAAAACCAATCTGTGTCAGACATCTGTGTCGGTGGGCAGAATTTTTCACCCTGCAGCAGGGATGCTGCGCGCGTCTCGCTGCAACGTGTCTTTATTCAGCATCATGAAATCCTGAGCTGATGTTGAAAAATGACGAAAGCTTGATGAAAAGGTCCGAACTCACCCAGCCTGTTGACGACGTATCGGCCCAGGAAACCCGTGGCTCCAAACACGGTGGCGGCGATCCCGCTGGAAGACGAGCGTCCTCCCTTCCCTTTGGGAATGACGGCATGGTGCAGCTTCCTCTGCTGCGCTGCGGCGACGCACGCAGCTGCAGATGCAGCCTGGCTGCAGCTACCTGACAACAGGAGCAGAAAACCAATCACCAATCAGGATCAGTGGTTCTGAATCAACACTATCAGATATGATGCAAAAACCAATGAAATCCATCAGAGACAAGTTTTTATTTGTGTAGACGACCCAAATCCATTTCTACTGGCCGATGCTGAAGCGTTTTGTTTGAAGCTTCAGGTTTTCTAAGGACTAAAAACACAAGAGAAACAAATCCATCACAGGTTTTTCTTAATTATTTCTTATTTAAATCCAACAGGAAATGAAGGGATTCCAACAAACCTTCACCAACATGAAGGTGACGAGCATTACACACTAAAATGACTTTTTTCTTGTTTTCTTAATAGCTGCAGTCCAAGTACGGCAAAGCTGCGTAGTCATGAAATTTATGCATTTATATATTTGTTTTTATAGAAAACAATTTGCACAACTTCTAACAATAAAGTAAACTGAGGATTATTGGTTGTTTTTCATTCTTATTAATCCATTTCTGGCCAACAAAACTGTTTAATCTATTTTATTATATTTGACAAGGACCGAGTACAAAAGCATTAAAAAACAAATACAAACATCAGCTCTTCTAGTTCATTTCCATTTGCTGTCTTTCATTTAAGATGAGAAACTTTTTAAACTAACCAACAACCAGTGATATTTAATTAGTCCACAAATGTTCTGCTTCCCATCATAAATGCTTTTTAATCTCAATAACAGACTTTATCTAAGATCTGGAGAAAATCTTTGTTTCCTGGCAGAATGTTTTTTTTGTCTCTGCTGTTAATAAATAAAAATATTCAATTCTACAGCAGAAAAAACGATCTTAGGAGTAAATAAAGGACTTGTTAAATATTTGATGATCTCAGAAACCAGTTTACTTACGAAGCACTAAAAAAATGACAAGTTTAGGCAAGTTTAATAAAAATATTAAAAATTAATCAAATTAGAAACATTATTATTGCTATGCAACCTCACACAGTGCTGCTAATATTTGAGTTCAAGGACATAACTGCTGATAAAATCATGTTTGTTTTCATCTTAAATAAAAATTTTAATAAAATTATTTTGTTTGGAATGAAATCTTCCCTCATTTCTAACCTGAGCTGTAGAACCATTTAAAATTCATAACCGCTCTTCCAGTTTACATATTTTATTTTGACCGAGGAATCTTTTAAATATTAAATCAAAAATGTCTAAATGGAGAATAGAGTGAAGCTTGTAGTTGGACTTGAAATGTTCCAGTCAAAAAATGTTCCGAACAAATACAATAATACAAATATTGCTGGTCAAACTTCGTACTCGTGATATAAACCTGAAGAACAACAGTTGTAGTTTAGTTCCGATTATTTAACTAAATAATACATTTTGTTTGGACAATAACAAGGACAAACAGGCTTTCACTCCAGCGCAGAGCAGGATCATTACATTATATTATATTATGGTATATTACGTAATCCCTCTGATACAAAGACAGCAGCATTTTCAGCCCAAAACATAAATATCCAGATTAGCTCCAGATTAGCTCCAGTTCAGCTAGCGGATGTTAGCAAGGTCACTGCGGCCGGGTGTCCTTTCAACCGGCCCGTTCATGCTAAGGCGGCCCGGGTCCGTGAATAAATATCAAATATTACGAGCTGCACGGCGTGTGCAATCCTCTAAATGCTGTTGTGACATTACTCACTTGAAATCTTTGAGAGGACACCCGCAGGACGGCTAACCAACACTACGGTCGCCATCTTTCCGAGTACGGCAACCGCGTAGGCCAAAATGAAACGTGCGTATGTCGTGGCGTATCAAATGCGGGGTTAGCTCCATTCTGGTCCACCGGCGGGGGAGTTGGTGGTAATATAGATCGAAACTTCATAAAATATACGTCAGTGAAAAGTATGAACGTTCACCACGAGCAGTGAGAGTCGCATAAAAACAGGGACAATCTGTTAGGGAGACACAAAGACACAAACAGCTGGTTATGTCTTTAATTGAGTGAGACAAGGAGCCAAACCCAATTGTCGCATATTTGTTAGTGTATTACTAATGTTTAGCATTAATTTGGGACTTATTTTTATTCATTCACTTAACTCTTCTCAGGTTTTTATCAGGTCGATGTGACAGGAGATGTTGCGTAGGATTTTCAGCTCCAAATATTGCTCAGCCTTCGGTTACATGAGGTGTAAGGAAGTGGAAATGATGCGAAGCCCAAATAAAATACTTATTTTGTCCGTTAATTCAGATGACCTGGGGCTTCCAGTGACTTTACAGCCCCATTGAAACACGGATGTTTGTTTCTCAACTATTCAAATAACTGAATGACATTGTTCAGTTTCAAGTTTTCAACTCCATAAAGTGTTTGGATTCAACACAGAAAAAAAACAAAAAGAAATCAGAATTTTATGAACTTCTTTGTAGTTAAAAGCACATTTTGCTTTAATTTTCCACATTATGTAAGGCTTTGTTATGAAATGCATATTTTACAAGAATAACAGGATTTTGTTTGACCCAGTTAGTCAAAATGCAGCACTTTTTTGACACCACTTTCATATGTTTTTATTTGAATACATTTATTTTTTTTGTCATCAATTTTACAGTCAGTGCCTGGAAACTTTAGACTAGAAAAAAAAAACATACCTTAAATTGGTATGAGGTTGAATCCTGGGCGCAAAACACACGAGGCGAGTCAGAACAATGTGAAATTATTTAAACAAAATATCCTTTAAACATTTATTTTAGCATAAAATACATAGAAACTACTTCTTTTGAGTTCTTGTATTTACAGCTACAATACATTATTTAAGGATTAGATTATTTAGCCCATATATTTTGATATGTGCTTTTCTATGAGCTGGATCTGTAAAAAATAAAACAACAACAAATAAAATCAGTTTAAATTAATTTTTTGCAACCAATAAAGTTGGAGAATCTTTTTGTAAAATAAAAGGGATCCTGGCAAAACGGCTCAAATCATATCTGGACAGGAAATGTCAACAAAACAACAATAAAGTGCTGGATCTCTAATACTGCAAGGCACAAACTATCAACAACAGGATTGTCTTTTTGCTTCTAATATAAAAATATTAGGAATAACAGACCTACAAAGTGATCATACAGTAACAACACAACAAGTAGAACCTTGTCTAATTTTAAAATCTGCTTTGTTTTACATGTTTATAAGAAAAGACAGCAGAAATATATACAATAGATTCTCTTAAAAATCCACATTTCAGGGTTTAGTTCGATGAAACTATTCCACAATAAATAATAACACGAGTTATGAACTTAATCAATTAAAACGTATCTGATAAATATTTCTTTGCTGCCGTGATGAAAATCTTTTGGCTCAGCCGTTATTGGACTCAATATTTCAGCATTTTCACACTAACATGAGGAGAGACGAACAAGAAGCAGCAGATTTTCTACGTTTTCCAGCTTTAATTCCTCTGAAGCTAAAAAGTCGAGCTTGTTTCTCTTTTTCGATGCGCAGCAAAGATATCAGGCAGGTCCAGATGCTGCTGTACATCTAAACCTGCGCCAAATAAAGTTTCATGTTTCAGATGTGCTGAAGTGAAACTGGATCACGACTTCTGTAAAAATACGGCCGATGACTTAAATTTGACCAGCTACCAAAGCCAGAAGATGTCCGTCGTCGTTTTTTCTCCTGAGTTTTTCCATCATGTAGAAAAAACCCACTTCACTGAATTCAGGGTTTCTTCCTGTAAGTCCGGACCAGAACATCCGTATTTCCCAGCGGCCCTGAACGCATCCCGACCCTCCTGGCCTGCTAGCCGTCTTTCCGCTCTGTGCTCATCTCTTCTTGTGGTTTGATGACGATGTGGACCGGCCGCTCACCGCCGTCGCCTTCACACACTTCCTCCTCTGCTGAGGCGCCGAGGGGCCGCAGGCGTTCGCCGGACGCCATCTTTGATCCGGCCTCGGGGCCGTCCCTCTTCGGTTTGTCATTGCTGCCATGTTCTGCGTCGACTTTCTCCACTGTGCAAAAAAACAAACACCACGGTTATTACAGCTCCAGGCTTTTTATCATAGTTTAGTTTTATTTCATTGTAACTTTTAGTTTGTCCAATTCAATTTTAATTAGTTTTAAAGTGCAGCTCCTAGTTTTCATTAGTTAAATATAGTTTAGTTTTAGTCTACTTTTTATTAGATATAGTTTTAGTTGTTTCAGTGTTTTCAATTCAAAAAGGTCACAAAGTATTGTATTGATTATGTATGCAGACTGTTATACATATATATATATTATTGATTGTTAGATAAATATATTTGATTGTTTTCTGACTCAGCTGAAATTCCATGATTTAGAAAAGTTTCTGCTGCTTTGTTTTTGTTTTATGTTTTACAAAATGAAGGTTTGATAATCTACCTAAACTTTATTCAGTCCACACTTTGTGTTCTTGGCAACGACAGAAAATTAAATATTGATTATCTATGTCTGTACTAATTTCGTCTTTGTGTATTTTTTTTCTTTAATTTTGACTTGTGTATGTTTAAAAAAATGACAGATAGAATAAAAAACTTGAAGCATTGATTGTAATGAATACTCAGCAGAAAGTAGCATTTTCAAGAAATGTATAAAATTATTGTTGAACAACCAACTGACTGGCGTTTTCTAGCAACCTTTGCTGCCGCCATTTTGCGATCTGATCGGCGCCAGGAGGATTATGGCGGCACTTATAACGTAAACTGTGTTGTTGTGCAACCCCCCCCCCCCACCCTCTCTTTATTTATCGTTACTGTTGAACTAAAATCTCCAGCATGGGGAAGTGGGATGATCTGGGTTTAATAGATCTAATAGATTCATAAACAGCATATTGCATCTATAATTTCAGTTGTTTTACTTAGTTTTTACAAACTCATTATGTTGCCCGTCAGTTTTTATTTATTTCAGTTAATGAAAATGATTTCTCAGTCTCAGTCTTTACTAAACACGTGACCTGAAGCGTTTGTTTCGTGTTTACTCCCCAGCGTGCGTTCCTCTCACCAGGCCTGCTGTTTGCTTGTCTGTCTGCGCCGCTGCAGCTCTCCGCGCCCCTCTTGGCTGTCGGCTTGGTTCTGGATCTCACTTTGTTGAAGTTTCCTTCCAGGATCCACTGGTGCTGCAGCCCCTCATCGGGAGTCATCCTCTTCGCTGGATCCCAACTGAAGAGCAAAGCAAAGAGTCGCATCCAGAGAGCAAAGAGAAGCTCTGCGGAGTCCGGAAATGTTTAAACTCACGCGAGGCAGCGCTGGAGGAAGTCCAGGAACAACGGGTCGTTGGTTTTCAGCGCCGCTGACATCTCCACGGAGTCGGGTTTCCTTTTCTTCCCTTTGCTGTTAGTGATGTTCCTCGGGTTTCCTTTGGAGTCTGCAGTCATAATGCATAAAAAACAGACTCATAAAACAGGATTCAGTCAAAGTGAACGAACAAATAAAGGAATAGCAACTGCAAAAGAAAGACTTGAAAGAATCCTAAAGATTCACCGCAACAGAAAACTTCTGTTGTGAGAGATGCTGGTTGTTTGTGGCTGCTGACATTAAGAATGGAGATAAGAAGGAACTACAGATAGTTATCCATACATTGTACTCTTAACTGTTTTCACTGTGAGCGTTCTCAACGTTCTAGAATGTTCCTGTCAAATCCTGCAAGTTCACAAAGCTGCATTTTTATGATAAATGTTTGATTTTTAACGCGCAGAAAAGCAGGAAGCATCTCTTACATGCATTTAACTCAAATTCAAGTCAAATTTTAAAAATTACTTCACTTATCCCTGGAGGTAAGTTAAATCATCTAAATATTTCCAAAGAGTCGACATTAGTGATGATGTGTCCAGGCAGGATCTCCAGTAGCAGTCAGTCTGCCAAGGAATCTGAAGAGGCCTCTGACTGAAGACCATCATAACATGTCGATATTCGTTCCACAGTGACATGTCTAGCTGTTGGCCAGACATGTCACATTAGCTAATTGTTAGTCATTTAATTAATAATAAATTACTAATTATAATTATGAATAATTACATAAGCCAAATATTGATACAAATTTTGATTCCTAACACTCTTTTTCATCTAGTGACTATTTTATGGAAGAGCTTTAACTTTCTGAAGTCAGAAAATTTCATAATTCTGATTTTTTTTTCCTCAGAATTTGACGTTAATCTTCTGAGATCAAAATTCAGAGTTCTGAGAAAAAAGTCTCAATTTTGAGATTAATCTTCTTCCGTACTGTTTAAGTTCACCAGAGAAATATTTTTAAAAATCTAACATTTCCTATTTTCCACATTTCTTCTTTTTAAACAAATTGTTAAGTAATTACGTATCAAAGTGTATGAATGTGAATATGTCTGCAATAAACAAAATAAAAGCATTAAAAGTGTAGCAAACAGTGCAGCTTTGTGAGTTACGGCTGTGCAGCATCATAACTTACAGAACAGGTCAGACTGATGAGGAAATAAAATTCTTACCGAAGAATAACTTCCTCCTTGATGCCGACTGGACAAAATCATTTGGAGGCGTCCCGAGAACCTGCAAGTTAAAAAACCACAACTCTTTAAGTCAACAAGAAATAAGTTCTGAAGTATTTTCCTCCTTTTCAGGTTTTTCTGTCTTTTAAATTTAGAAGAAAATCTTTTCCACATCAGTGAAAGCTGGTTTGGAAAGTTTTGTCCCAAACGTGAAAACGAGTTTTGGACCGTTTTGCTAGCTGAAGCGTGTCTGAGAGCTTCAGTTTGTGGGGTCCCACCTCCATGATGCAGGCGATCTGCTCCACCTCGCTCTCCCCGGGGAACAGCGGGTAGCCGGTGTAGAGCTCAGCCAGGATGCAGCCCAGGCTCCACATGTCGATGGCCATGCTGTAGGGGTGACCCAGGATGACCTCTGGGGAGCGGTAGAAGCGACTCTGGATGTAGGTGTACACTAACGGCACAGAGAGGACAGAAGGGGAAAAACGACACATTGCAGCCAGATCAACAAATAAATAACATGATTATTTAAATGTTTCATTCATTTATTATCACCGAAAATACAGAAATAATTTATTAAAAATAGAATTGTGCCTCGATTTTTTTTCATTAAAAAAATTTGCTTTAATTATTATTAAATAATTTCATGTTCCTGTGCTGACGCTCATTATGAACTAACTTATAAAGTGTCAACATCCGATTGGCTGCTGCTACAGAGATCCTGGCGTGTGATTGGTTGCTTCGACCAGAAAACAACTCCCTTCATCCTTGTAGGATGTTGGTTGTTAATTAAAATTAATTCTATATTTAATGTGAATGAATGAATATAATTTAATAAATATATTTAATTATGAATGACTCTGGCATAACACAAGCACGTCATCCACCTGCTGGATGTATACATATCGTATATTTTTATTTTGTTATTATTCATTTTGACTATTACATCAAACAACCTGTGAATAAAGTGATCCTGATAAATTATTTTCTGTTCTAATAAATCAGTGACCATTGAAATGGTTTAAATAATAGTTTGTGTTGCTGATCTTTGCCGTGTTTTGGTTTTTACCTCTTTGCTGTTCGTAGCAGCTCGATCCGAAGTCGACCACCTTGATGTTCCCCGGCCCTCGCTGAGACAGAAGGATGTTCTCCTGTTGAAACATTTTCACACCCTTTAGATGGATGCAGTACCGCTGCTGTCCGCAGGAGGGCGCTCACCGCTCTCATGCTGAGGCAGTGAAACCGCAGACCCGGCCAGCCCGTGTGAACGCCGGGGCGGCGCCGTACCGGTTTGAGGTCGCAGTGGATGATCTTCTCCCGGTGCAGCATCTGCAGGCAGCGCAGCAGAGCGTGGGCGAACCGCCGGATCAGCGCCAGGCTGAAGCCCTGGAAGTTGTTTTTCTTGATCAGCTCATAAAGGTTCACCCTGTCAGAAGGAACAAGGCAGGATTCATCACGCTGCTGAAGGACATTCACAGGATTTATTAAATCACTTCTTTAAATTTGAGTTTTTATGTCACTGCTGCAGGAAGAAGGATGTAAGAAGTTAACACTGCCTCATGTAGAGGGCTGAGGTTACCCTGAGTTATCTCTGTAGTTAAACTGACACTTTTCCTCACTTGCATCATTTGCTGTTATTTAAACTGCTCACTTTATGTTTTCTCGTCCCAGCAGAAGCTGCACCTGATCTGGGTTCTGATTGGCTGGGATTCCTTCCTGTAAAGAAAAGTTCTACTTTTCAGGAAACAGGAAGAACTCCTGGCTCAGTTATTCTGCTTCCTTTTGTGTCTCTGCTCCGTCTTCTCAAACCAGGTTCTGGTTCTGGTTCTGCCGGAGGTTTCTCCGTTAATATGGAGTTTTTCCTCTCCACTGCTAACGACCAAACGTAAGCGATCGTCTGTCGGAGTCGCAGGAATCATATCTGTGTTTCCGTTGACCTTAAATTTGTGCTAATAGGAATTATGAAAGTAAATTAGCTTAAAGCTGCAACTTTAAAAGTTTCACATATCTGCTGAAAGTGTCGCCATGTTGTGACAGATAGTGACTGATAATCTGTAAAAAAGAAATGGAACTTTTTCTGCCAGTGTGATCTAGAAACAACCAATCAGAGCCAGGAGGCGGGGCTTAGTGCTGTCAATCATGCGGCCGCTCACGCTCCCACCCCTTCATCTCTGCTACACTGCAGCTAGCATAGCCTGTCGTTAACAGCTAGGCTAGTTAGCATTACGTTTACATGACGTAAAACACTCTTAATTGCCACGACACTAAAATGTGCTTTACAAATAAACTCGATTGATTGATTAATTGGCTGATTGATTCATTAGTGATTTTAATTGCATTTCTTATTTAATGAAAACACCAAATTGTTATTCTTAAACATTTTGCATTCATTTATAAGGCGGCTCCTGACTGGATGCTCTGCTGGATTCTTTAGATAGAAACTTTTTAACTAATTTGAACAATAAGCTGAACGTTTCTGTTGGACTGTGCTCTCAGGAACAGACTGGATCTGCTGCTCTTTCCTGCTTCTTGTGATAATCATAAACCTCTTCAGAGTAAATGCAACCGGATCCTTCGCACCATGAAGCATGATGGGGAAAGAGATAGGCCCTGATCAAGGCTTTAACTAAAGGATACAGTGACAGTAATGTTAGACAAGGTGCTAGTCCAAGGCGTCCCCTAAAGGTCACTCAGACCGAGCCACACATAAAACTTCATCCCTTCAAATGCAGATCAGTGGTTTACACACAAAGGAAATCTCTCAGCTCGTCCGTCCGTCCAGCTGCCAGTGAAACTAGGAATCCAGAGAGTCGGGTTCAAGGTCGGGGCTTGAATGTGTTAAAGGTGACACGCCTCCAATTAGAGGATCAATAATTCATCAGAGATGATCATCTGCTGCTGGTACTGACCCGAGGAGCTCAAAGGAGATGCAGAGGTGGTTCCGGAAGTAAAAGTGCTCCTTCATGTGGATCACGTTGTGCAGGTTGTCTTTGTCTTTCTTCTTTATCACCTCCAGAATCTTCAGCTCCACTAGAGCTTGGTGATGAAATCTGCAGGAAAGGAAAACGCAGAAATCCGTTAAAACCCTGAAACTAAAAGAAAAATGTGATTTACTCAGAGTTAACGGTGCAGAGCCTGAACGCGGATGTTTCAGGACAAAGTTGATGAAAGTAATCTGCGGCACTTTGCATCCATTTTGATTTCTGCATCACTGAAGTGGCGGAAAACCCCGAGGACTCGCGGCTTTAACTAACAGGCATTTATATCCAACTGTGCCTCTCAGTGGGGAAGGAAAAGTAAGCTAACACCACGTAGCGCTGACTTCCAGCAGGCTAAATCTGGCCTCAACAAATTGGCAGACTCGTAAAATGTAAACCGATCACGGTGCAAGCATGTGGGAGGATATTACAACGCTATCAGATGTTGAATAAATGCCAAAAGATGGCTGCCGGTTAGCCTCAAGTGGTTTATTCTCACCCAGCACAGAGGAGAGGATTTTAAACAGAAATGAAGTGAAGTGAACAGAAACAGGAAGTGTGAACCTTTTCTTGTTGCGAATCATCTTGATGGCGACGAGTTCGTTGTTCTTGTGGTCCAGACATTTTAGGACCTGGCCAAACGAACCTTTCCCGATCACTTCAAGAACTTCAAACCGGTACGCGATGTGGTCATGGAGCACCTGAAGGCAGCAGAGCGACAGCGTGAAGTCCATGTGACAGGATTAATCCGATCACACATGATCAATCAATGACTCAAATAACCATCAACTAATTTAGTAATCGATCAATCGATGACTGGAGAACTTTAAAAGAGCCGTTTGCAGAGAGAACAACGCGCTCAGAGCGTTAATGGAGACAAAACTGCAGGAAAATATAAACATTTTACATTTAAGAAGAAGAAACGTTTGTAAATCTGTTCCAACCAAAACTCCTCCAGCTGCAGCTTCTCCTGGTTCTGATTCTGCAAAGAAAATGTACTAAGCTGCTTTCTCAATCCCATCATCAATGAAAAATAATCAGCAGATCAGTCCAGCAGAACGGCCGCAGCGTTTCACAGCTTCGTGTTGGGGGGATTTTATTAGCTGCAGGTCAAACTACAGGAACGCTGCTGCTGAATATTAGGACATAAAATGCTTATTTTCTTATTTAAAAAATGAATTATTTGCTTATTTCAAATTCAAAAATACTTTATTCATCCAAAAAGGAAATTAAATGATTTTTTAATGTATTTTTATTGTTGCATAAAAAGGCTTAAATTAAAAATCTGTAGAATTTGTCTTTTTCTTTTTTACATTTGATTAATAATTTTAATAATTTCTAAAATAATCAATTGAAGTTGCAGCTTCACTGTGATTTTGCACTAAAACATAAATACAGAATCTTATCAAAACCTGCAAAGGCCTTCAAGTGTAATGTGATATTAGTATGTTCAGCCGGTGCAGCTCCAGGATAAACTGGCCTCAGGCTTCGCTCTCAGATGTTAGTTGACATTGAAAGAGTAAATCAAAGTGGGTCGGCTGGTTCAGTCCGGACCGCCTGGCGGCTGCAGCCGTCGGTCACACGTCCGGCCGCTCGGCCTGAGCGAGCCTCGCTCTGCATCCAGGAGCAAAGCCGCACAGAACGAGGTTCCTGTGTCACGGCAGGACTCCAGGCTCGCCTCAGAGCGACGCTCAGTATTCCCGTCCAACACTAAGGCGCCGTCCTGAACGGTACCGCCTAACCTGTCAGCCATATTGACCTGTGGACGACCCTTTAGCGAAGAATGGTAGCTTTACCCGGACGTAGCTCCCGTGTTCGTCGTCGTATCCGTTGTTCTGCGCCGCTCCCTGGGAACCTTCGATCTTCTGCGAGCCCAGACCCAGGAACCAGACCTCGGCGTAGTCGCTGACCTCCTCCTGCTCGAACTCCGTCAGCCGCTCCCGGAAGTCACTCAGCGCCTCTGAGGAAGGAAACGGGATGACGCACCGCTACGTTAAAATCATAAACTTTGTGTCTCATGGGTCAAAACCATCAAATCAAGAGGAGTTGAGGGCCAGAAAAATATTTTACATGGTGAGATTTTTGTTTGTGGTTTTTACAGTCAATCACTCTGTTGTGACAGAGGTTTGACGGCTAGCCCCGCCCACCAGGATGGCCCCGCCCACCAGGTCATGTCTGCATGTTTGTATGCCAACAATAGGCAACATTTTATTACTGGCCAAAGTCCCAATCAGCAGGTCCGGTTACTTTAAGATCGGTTATCAGCGATCGGCCAGAAAACTCGGTGCAGCCCTGTGAAAGTTTTGTCTCCAATAGTTCTGCAACGATTAAAAATAAAAAGCTCCCATCTGTGCAGGGGTCTAAATCTGTATCATTCTTGAACTGCAGGCCAGGGACCGCAAATGGCCCCCGGGCCACGGTTTGGACACCCGGCGCTACACATGGATGACGCTAACTCACCTGCAGGCGACATGGGCAGCCGCTGTCCTTCGTACGCTCGCTCCTTCTCCATCTTGTTTCCAAGCGCCTTCCCGTTACGCGACATGGCCGCCTTGTCTGCGCCGTAACGCATCGTGAACTGCTGAGTTGACTTTGACCTCTCGACCTGCCGCAAAAAGAGAAAACTTTCAGTTTTCCCCAGGAGACCGTAGAAAGAGCCTAGAAACGGATCAGCTGCTGCCATCTGCAGGTGAAGCGTCTGCTCACCGTTTGGTAGTTGTTTTGACCTCCTCTGATGGCGATCTGCGGCAGGATGTTGTCCGACTGCTGCTGCTGGTTTTTGGCGTTGCTGACGACCACCTGGACCACGGGGGTCTCCAGCTGCGGCAGGGACCCCAAACCAGAGCTGAACTTCTGCAATTCACAGAAAAACTGGTTTGACTTTAAGAATCACTGGAATCATTTATACTGGTTCCAGAACAGAAGGAACAGACATGATGTGAAAATAATATATCTGGAAAAATGTAACAAATCAAACTTCAGACGGACTGAATTTGTTGGTCTGTAAGTGAACTACTGGGGGGTTACTGGAACTCACTCTGTACTGGGAACCAGTCAGAAATTAACAGTAATAATTTGAGTTATTTAGCCTCTGATAGGAAGAAAAATGGAGATTAATTTTGACTATTTTAGACTAAATTTTTACTAAACTAAATATTTAATTAACAAGCTCCTGCTGGTGAACTGATGCTGTAGGTATTTTTGTAAATGTTTGCATTAAAACGACTCATTCTGTGGTCTAGCCTCACTTTTTTAACGTTGAATTGTGACCTTTGATCTTAACAAAGCAGGTTTTCTTTGTCTATTAAAACTAGTTTGATCATCTGAAACATTTAACATTTAAAAACAAAGGCATGCTGGGAAACTTTTACACAGCACAAAAACTTAAAAACATTGATCAACAAATGAAAAACTTTATGCAGCATTTCCTCTCTCTCTCTGTAAGGAGTCTGGTTCTGGTTCTGGTTCTGGATGTTTCTCATCAGTTAATTCTCTCTCAGTTTCCACCCGTCATGGCGGCTCGGGTGTCCAGGACCCCCGCAGGTAGCGGCTGGAATTACGGCTCGGGACGGGGCCTGGCGGCGGGCTTTGACAGGGCCTGTCTGCGGCTCTTTGTGGGGAAGCAGGAGCTACGCCGCCGGCTTTTCTCTGCCTGACACTGTGATTGCTCTCGCAGCACGATTACATGTGTTGCAGCCATGCGGCGCTCGGCTCCTACAATGACGGGCAGAATTAACCTCCTGTCTGTCCCACGACACAAAACCTCCTAATGTCTGCGGCTGTAGTAAACTGCTGCATGCTTTGCTCTGAGTCATTCGTTTCTATACAGTAGATATTGATATTATTTAATTTGATGTGATCTGCTGCAGCAGATCTGCTAACTTGGTTATGATGCTTGGAGATAAGGCTAAATATAGCCACAGGCACATGCCACAACAGGCAACCTGACTGAGGGAACATGACGTTTAAACCTGATGCTGCTGAATCACAGGCAGCGAGACGTGAGCATGTACACATCTCCACGCGATGGCCGCCTCAGCCGAGTCGCACTGCAAATAAATACCAGCAATAATCTGATTTATTTAGCCTGTCGTAAGAGAGAAATGTTTCATATTTTCCCTAAGTTATTCATTCAGTCATGAATGTCACAGTTTCAAACAAAATACACATTTAGTTAGCAGGATAATATTTAAAAACTAAATATTTAGTTCCCATTTACATATTTAGCTTTGAGCTAACTCAATATTTAGTTTAAAACTTAAATATTTAGATTGCAATTAAGCAGAAGTGTATTATCAAAATAAAAGCAGGTTCTTAGTGACGTTAAACTGGTTCCTGCTGTGGATTTGTTGGCAAAACGCCTCCATTCCCTTCAAAACGTCTCGTCTTCTGTTTTATGAAGTTCATAAACAGGTTTGGAATACCAGGCTTTTATTTTGGTAGTCTACTTCTGGTTCTCAGCAAGTGAATGTGGATATTAGCTCAGCATTAAATATCTAAGTTACTTAGCTTTAAATATGCATCATGGTAACTAAATATTTAGACTCATGCTAAAAATGTATAACTTCATTCAACTAAATCTAAATATTTAGTCAGTTGACCAAATATACAGTTAGCAACGCAGATATTAAACTAAACTAAATATTTACTTTGTTAACCAAGTATTTAGCTGCAAGCTAAGTTTTTATCTCGCTAAGTTAGCTTGCTAACTACTTAGTTTGAAGTTGTGACATTTACAAATGAATGAGTGAAAATGTGACTGAAAATGAACCCATGTGTTTTTTTGTTATGACTAAATAATTGTTGTTAATTTTTGACTGTAACTTTACGAACGGCTCCTCACACCAAGCATGCGTCTGCAGCAGCAGCTTCATCAGAACAGCTGGAGCTAATTACTGAAAACTAACTGTGATGATGGCCTGCAACGTTCAGAACAGTCGTTACGTGTGTGGAAGGACTGGGACTTCTGCTGATGGTCCAACGCCTCCCAGCAGCAGCATCATGCTGGGCTGCGTTGCTGCAGCAGCATCATCATGCTGGGAGGCGTTGCTGCTGCTGCAGCATCATGCTGGGAGGCGTTGCTGCAGCAGCATCATGCCGGGAGGCGTTGCTGCTGCAGCATCATGCCGAGACGCTTTGCTGCTGCAGCAGCATCATGCCGAGACGCTTTGCTGCTGCAGCAGCATCATGCCGAGACGCTTTGCTGCTGCAGCAGCATCATGCCGAGACGCTTTGCTGCTGCAGCATCATGCCGGGAGGCGTTGCTGCTGCAGCAGCATCATGCTGGGAGGCGTTGCTGCTGCAGCATCATGCTGGGAGGCGTTGCTGCTGCAGCAGCATCATGCTGGGAGGCGTTGCTGCTGCAGCAGCATCATGCTGGGAGGAAAGCTGACCTGTGAGCAGGGTCGGTTTGGTCCGATGCGGCTGCCCTCCACTGGGAGTCTGTGGGGGTGAGGGAACGCCTCTGGCCGGGACGCCTGCAGGAGAAACGGGACAAACTTCATGAAATCGTTCAACAAAACAGGAAAAAAACAGAAATGTGACTTTTATCGCTTCACTTTTGCACAGAATGATGCATTACAACGACTTTAATGGCTTGTTTTCAACTACATGCAAGTGCTGGAAGCAGCTGAGTAAAACAATCATCAAACTGCTGGTTTGTGCTGGCTCCTTCTCCTGCCTCTTTAGAAGCCCACAGCCTCTGGGCATCTGAGCCGGTTATAACCAGGCTAGTAAAAATAATGCACAGTGATCCGAAAATAGATCACTCCTGCAAAAACCCAGCAACAACGGCTCTCCGTGCTCCCTCCGCTCTCCGCAGGTGCCCTCCCTGCGCCTGCAGGAGGTGGAGCACAACGGCGATCAGCACACAGAAAACTCCCAATGTCCCAGAAAACAAAGGCTGCAGCACAACGAGGTTATTATAGTTCACTAAACTAACCAAAACTGAAACTGAGGAAACATTTTCATTACCTGAAATAAAGTAAAACAGTAATTAACTAAGAACAACTGGAACTGGAACAATGTCAAGTGTTTATAAAAACTAACTGAAACATAGTGAAATTTGGTATTTATGAATCTACTTATGAGCTTTTTGAACTGATATAAAATTTATTTTTTCTCCCACACCAGCAGTTTATGTCAGAAGTGACCAAATTACAGCGCACCATATTCTCCCTGTCATGTACAAGATGATATACATGGTATATAGCATTATACAGTCTGATAACACGTTTAATCTCATAAAATATGAGAATACAGTGAATCCTCGCTATAACGCGGTTCGCCTTTCACGTCTCGCTGCTTCGCGGATTTTTTGTGCAGTTTTTTTTTCCCACAGCGCGTTGTGTTCTGCGTCCTGGTTGGCTAAACAGTCTCCGCGCTTCTTCTCTACCTGTGTGCCAATAACGTTACGGTATTTAAATGTCCGTAATACAGTTTGGCCATTCAGGAGATGGAAACTGAAACTTTGAATGCCTGCTGGAAAAACCTGCGGCCAGATGCAGCAAAGCGACCGGAGGCCCGCTGGACGAGACCCGTCGCTCTGCCGTGGATCCAGCTGTGAACAAACAGCTGGGAGGAGGAGAAGTTACTTATAAGTTATTGTATTATTTTAAGTGTACCAAGATATTTAAACTAGAAAGTAGACAGAAATACTTTGTGATATTTTATGTTTTTGAAGTGTAGCTGGACAAATACCAGCGCTTCAGCTCAAATACTTACATTATAACAGACAGCTTAATGCAACACTGAAATATGTGATTCTGACAGTTAAAATTTGGGGGGAACCAGGAAGTCCAAGGTGTTCTTTATACCACATCAATAAGGAAGACTTTGTGTCTTATCTGCAAACTACTGACTGGCGATCAAAGAAAGCAGATATCATGTAAGTCACTCATCACATCGACTGAAGGTGGAACAAAAATATCACTGCAAAACCTGCAACTGACTGATTATTACCTGGTTTAAGAGACAAAATCACTTTGCTTTTACT
>CAEGAE010011445.1:0-10641 GCA_903067095.1 Girardinus metallicus | reverse complement strand
CCTACACAGACTGCTAAAGGCAACACATCACCTGGGGAATGTGTCACATGTGGACCGTTATCCACCAGCAATCCACCCCAGGACCTGGCCACAAACCTGTAACCATTATAACCAGTAAGAGACGAAGGAAACTTATGATCCTCCGGTAACTGGAAATATGATTGGCAGAATCAGAGCCAGATAATAACATGTTGAGGATGATGCAAACAACTATTTGTATTTAAATGCCATATCTGTGGGTCTTACAGACCCAGGGTGTGTGTAGGCGTGTGTGTGTGAATGTGAGCTTGCCTTCCTCTCAGCAGGCTTAGAGCTGCAGCTCATCAGGCTCATCAGGGGAACTGCTCAAACGCCTGGCTGAGGGTGAGTTGCCAGTTTGTTTTCCCTCTCTGTGGTAAAGTGTCTTCCTACTTTTTGATAATAATTGTCCCCATCACTAGTTGCCTACCCCCTGGCTCTGTCACTTTACTTTCAAGAACCTTTGGAGTTTACTCAAACCGAGTCCCTGTTAGCTTCCATGCTGATCTCCAGGTTGCCCTTCCTTGTACCGGAATCTCTCACTCTCCTTGTCACCTGGAACAGGCTGCTGGTACCTACCATTCCCCTTTTGAAGTACTCACCTGCCTGTCCGCCCGCTGCCTGTTTCTTCACCTCTCCTCAAGGAAAAGACACAAAGCACACTCCACTGTTTCCCTAACCAACCTGCCAACCTCAGAGCTGTCAGGTGTTCAGCACCCTCTCCTCTGGAACTTCACCAAGTAAAACAACAACATGTCCTGGATCATACATCAGTCTAATCTCCTTTTATTTTCCAGTTCTCCCAAATACCAGTCCACAAACTCATTAAGCCATTTAAAGCTGCTTATGTTGTCCATAATTGTGTATGCACCAGAGTCAGATTATTCAAACTTGACATTAAAGTGGTAAAGTCACTTGAGCAGCCTGCATTATGTATATAACACAGACCTCAGGATTAATCTGAAATGACTTAATGGCTGCCACTCTTCCATAAACACCAGATCTGCAAAGTTCACAATTAGCAATCAACTGATTCTTCCCACCGGAGCTTTGGATCTCTAGGGAGGTTTGGAGTTCAGACACTTTCTACATTCAGATAATGTGTTGAAGACCGTAACTGTGCTTCCATTAGCCATATAATTGCACAATTTGACATTTCAGTAATAAATTTGCTTGATACAGACAAACAAATAAAAAAAAAATCTTACTCTGGCCTACAATGTTTTGGCTCTAGGATGAGGTGGTTTTTGGCCGTATTAAAATTAGTTTATTTTGCAAAACTGCAAGAAACACAAGTCACCTGATCAACAAGCGAGTGTTGCCACTGGCTCAAACCACGAAGAAGACGACTAGAAGTGGTAGGATGATGACACAGCATGTTTTTCACATATTTACTGTTTTCAACAAGTTACTGTTAACAGAACATCAAGACAGTCATCAGCATACATTTACCTACATCACTGACTGCATTGACTGGTCAGCTAAGACCAGCCAGTGCAGATGGATGCTTACAGCGCCAAGATCTCCTCCCTCCTCTTCATCCATTGATATGTTCCTGAAGCAAGAATAACTTTCAACTGTCCAACTGTCATTCATATTGCAAAAGAGACAAACAGACACAGTCCCAAAAAGTAGCACCTCAGACCAACCACCCCATAATGATGCGGCAACAAAATAGGGAAAATTAGAAAATGAGAAGAAAGAAACTAAAAAAATAAATACTTTAAGAAAAATAAAAATATTCAGCCCTGCCACAGTCATAGTATAAAGGTATGGTACATATTGTCTGAGCCTAACTGTTCATATATTCGAGGAATGGGCCCCAAATCCCAACATATCTGGGAACATTTTCACTGAAAAGTATTTTTTCAAGATGTAAACAAAAAAAAACATGTTATTCAGCCAGCACTGGACAGAGGGAGGTGAGGCAGACTTCCATAGCCATCCCAAAAGAGAGAGCCTGTCTCACAGGCTAAGGAAGAGCAGAGCAGGAGTCAGATACCCCAAAGAAGGCAACGAGACTGAAGTATCTCCAGTCTGTATGCAGCTCAATAAAGACAGAACATATCAAGTATTAAAGCTGTTAAATAATGGCAGTACCAGAACTGGTGTCCAAGTGTAGCATTAGCGTGTCCACATCTGTCGCAAACACTTGAAAGATTTGGGAATATTTTACTTAACTGTACTTTAAAATGGTGCAGGCGATGTACCACTTTAAACTGGATTAGCTGCAGTCTAGAGTTAATAGAGCAGTCTTTTATTCCTATCAGAATGTGATCCCAAAGTGCATGTTATGATATGAACGGATGATGTAGCTTCAGTGAAAACATTCACAAACTGTGAAACAAGCTGTCTGGAAGTTGGAGGTATAATAAGGTGATCCTAAAAAAACATGCTACATCGAAAGATAATTTGAACTCGAACTAAGTTGGTCTGCACAGGTCCTGACCTGCAAATAGAGAAAATAATTATTTAGGATTAGATGAAATTTAGATTGTAACTTTAGTTATGATAGAAACTCTTAGAGGTCGTTGGGAGTGGAGAAGCCGCTGCCCGACCACAGCTTGACGGTCTAATAGACCCGGCTTAAAGCTGGGATTATGACACATGGGTCATAGACAGACAGATCCGGCAGTTTTAAGACCCTCTTTATTTGTGTCAAAATCTTAAATGAGTTCCTGAGCATAAAGTCAGCAGCAAGTCTCTTAGAAGGAATATCTGCTTTGGAAAATAATATTGCAGGCAGAGAGGCTGATGAAAAAGTTATGGGTTTCAATATGAGGCCAGCCAGAGCAAGTTTCATCTGAGTTTCATCTCACCCTCAATTCAGATCATTTGACCTTTGTTTTTCTTCTATATGTAGATTATGGGAGGAGCTTAATGAGGAAAAAATATTTAACAATTCCTTCTGAATATTTTTAATCTAGCACAGCAAAAATCAGTGATTTTGATTACAAAAACATTCACAAAAAATTGCTTAATGCTAGAGGGACTGAACAATGAAGTAAATGACCAGTGCAGACCACTGAAGGCTGGACAAGAAGATAACGTCCATCACATTGATGTGGACACACAGTGTCCAGCCTGTGTCCTGAGGTGACGGAGCTTTCTGCTAGTGGTTCAGATGATGTAACAGCAATAAGGAGGATTGAACTGCACATGTGTGTAAAGCAACTTTGCTAGAAAGGAGATTAATGGAAGGCAGAAGTTGATAGTTTTCACATTTTGCAAATAATTCACAAACTGCAGTTAAAATGAAAATCGTGACAGACCAGTCAAATAGCCATGAGCCGCCTTCTCATTTCAAACGCTTCCAACACGCCTTTGTTCATAACTGGAGATATTGCTTTACAACCTAACCCTTCTTTAACCTTTCCACAACTTTATCCAGACAGGTTGTGTCCTGTCGCTCTTCATCATTCTGTCTGTTCACAAATTTTCGTCTTCAAACCTCTGAGGCTTTCACTGTCTGAGATTAAACCACACACAGGTTGGCTCCGCCTACTAGCTTCTAACTTGTGCAAGTCGTTGGTTGATACAAATCGCCACAAAAACACATAAAAATTTGATGTCAAGTGACAAAATATATGAAAGTTCAAACAATGCTCCAGAGCAATGTATCTGTAATTTGAGGAATACACTTATTTGTGCTGCAATAAAAGCAATCCCCCTGTTGTGTCTGCAAAAAGTAATGAGCAGGTAGCTACGTTCATATTAAACCGAGAAGTGACCAAAACAATGCAGTTTTATTCTTGTGTGAGATGATAAGTTTTTAATCAGTTTTTCTAATGCAGGTAGAGTTCTGCACTCGGGCCGATCAGATCACTTGATTCCAATAACACTTGTTTAAACAAGAGCGTAGCAAAGGGCAATCTCATGTGCAGCTGTAAATATCATGGCAATAATCACTTCACCAGACTCTCCTCTTCCTCCCACTGATTCTTTGCACACGTCTGCAGTGCCTGACTGAGTGTCCCCACTCAAAAACCTGCACTTTATTTCAAGTCAGAAGTCTCTGTGGTTCTTTCCTATTTCTGCTGCATGATTGTTTTGTGTGTTGCACTCCAGAGCTGTTTGTTGCACCATTGACATTAAAGGGGACACATTATGCAAAATTCACATTTTTCATGTTTTTGTACTTCGGTTTGGGTTTGTTCTGCTTCTAAAAACATTTTCTAAAAGTCACTACTGTGATTGTCTGTCTGTCTGTCTGTCTGTCCTCTGCCTGAGAATACAGATGTAATTTATGGCTGAGAGGCCTGAACCAAACTTCGGATCCATTTAAAAGACCAACCAGACCAGAGAGAATGGATAGCTTTGGATTTTTTAATTATGTGTGTTTATTTAAGCTGTTTTGTAGATTCTTCATACACATGGATGTGTGTCCAGCCTCAGAGGCTTCCCTCTCCCTCATCTTTTCCAGCCCAATCCTATATGTGATCCAAAGTGGAGAACCTCCAGACATGCGAATGAAGCCTGTGCCAGAGCTGACAGCCTGCCAGTCCCACAGAACCCTCCTGGACTGCCGAAACAGATGTTTATCCTGTGACCCCTTAAGTCTTTAAAGCCAAGAAAGAGGAGAGTAGGAAGCTCACATCAGGAGACCCAGCTGGTTCGGTGTGAGCTGGCAGAGTGGCCTCCCTTTTATCTTCTCCACTTAGATTCAATTAGGTATTAGAAGTCAGAATGAGACTGTAAACTGTTTCCTTTAGGCTTCTGAAAGGATGAAAACCTGTTGATAAGCGTTACATCTTTATTCAATTTAAGTTCTTTATTTCAAATTAATGTGCAGTTTGTATTAATTGTCTTTGTAAAGTGATTTTGATGCTTTCTTGCCCCTTAATGCTAATGCTAAGACTGATAAATAAATGAGAGTGATGTGAATCTTTCAGTGTCCAGTGAACATTGGGGCTGGTTATTGTGTCTCTTCCTCTTTTTGCAGCTTTGCTCTCTTCACATCTCAGTTTTTGGACTTGAGAGGAGTCGTCTGCCTCGGGATATTTCACACTGAAAATACATCAATTCCTACTGGCTTTGGATAAGTTTGACTCGCTTTGACAGCCGATGATTGAAAGTCATTTTCTGAAGTATGCTCACAGTGATTGTCTGCTGCAGATAAAATCCACCAGCAGGTTTCTCTGTATGTTGGTTTAATTAGGAAAAATAACTTCAGTTATATTTCAGTGTCTGATTCAAACAGGAATTAGAGCTACAACCATTAGAAATGATTCAAAACAAATCTTCTGAAAACAGTTAGTAAGGTAAATTAGATGTGAGTTTTGAGTATTTCTAAAAATAATCTAAACAATTCATCAAAATAAAGACGAGGATGACGTTGGTGTGAAATGGAAGCAAAAGGGAACGTAAATGATAAAAGAGGTAAACAGGCCAGAAGCCGTTTACATTAGTTTAATCTGAGTGTTTACATCTTTTTTCATGTGAATCTCAATAATCACCCACTTTTTCGGATCTTATTCAGTAGATATGTTTCAGTGTCGCCTTTAGCACATTAACTGTTTTTTGGAAAAGCCAAGTTTAAGTAATTTTTTTTTTTTTGTGCAAAATTAAAGAAATTATTTCAAATTTTGTCTTTTCCATCAACCTTTTCTAATCTGATACTTTAAAATGTTCATATAAAAAAACAAACTTTGATGAAATCACAACTATTGCCTTTTTGTCTCACCACTCTTTATAAGAATACACATTTTTGAAGTACACAACAAATACCAGTTGTCTTGGTTACAGATTCTGCCATCTGAGTTGTAGATTTCCTTCAGAATTCAAATCCTTCTGTTTCTTCATTGCTTCGGTTTTAAGTCAGGCCGTATTCTTCCATTTTCAGATGATGTTAAAAGCTTGAGAGATTTTGGTTTTACCTGTGTAGCATTTTAAACTCCTCCACAACCTGTCTGCCGTTTCTGCAGCAGACAAACAGAATCAGGCCCTGAAAGACCAGCTGAATTTATCCTGTGAATAAATTTGACATGAGCTGTATTTCCATAACAAATGTGAACAAAACTTTGTCATTCTGCTAATGTTGAAAAAACACAATTTTGCAATTATTTAATTGCAGTAAAGGGAAATGCAATTAGAATCACATATGAATAAGTTTGTTCACTCAATAAGTCATTAAAAAACAGGCTGCGTCTGATCCAACCACTTCCTGTCGCTCTGTTCTTCATGGTAACAAAAAATGCTTCCATTGCAGTTTTGTGCAATATACCAATTTCAAAACAGCCAAAAAACACCAAAATTTGCATCAAAACACATTTTCATTCAAACTTGGTGTGTTTCCATTTAGCAAAATTATTTTTGGAAATGTCAAATTGTGGAATTACATGGTCAATGGAAAAGCAGCTGTTGATCAACTTCTAAAAGCGTTTAGTTGCACTGCACTTTCAGGAAAATTAACATAAAGGGGGATGAATGAAAGCAGATGCTATATTCTTCATATTTTCATATGCAAATCATTTTGAGATCTCTCCTTTTCCTTCCAGTCCATAGTGTATCACTACTTTAGCTGTACTTCCTTTAAAATCCCCCCCAAAAAATACATTGTAGCAGTGGTTGTTATGTGACAAATTCTTAAAAAGAAGTTATTTTTGATATTTTTGCCCATGTCATGCTTTAGATGAAACAAGGCCTGGTTGATTTTCCGTTTCAAGCTTTGGATTGTGTTTGCTGTTGATATCGTGGAACCATTCAACAACAGATCAAATTCAGTGGCGAGAAGGTCCTGAGAAGAAAACTCCACACGAGAAAGAAACATTTCAAAGAACATATGGAATAAGACGGTAATTCAATCTGTGAAGGGAAAATATCTGCTCAGCTTCTAGTTTTTCTATCAAAGTCTGCCATGTTGTTGCATTAAGACCTTATTAAAGTCTGAAATAGAAAAGGTCCAATAAAGAAATATTAGACTTCCAGCTAATTAGTTCTTCTAACAGTTTTTTTAAGTGTTTTTGTGGCACACAGGCCATTTTGATGGAATAGTCGATGTAAATTAATCCTGCTTTGTTTTTTTTTATGTGTGTGTTATTTACTAGTTCTGTTGCAGTTTGACGTGGTTGCGGAGGGGGATCAGCATCAGTCCGCCGTTGCTAGGAGATGAGGATTGTGGAACGGATGTTTTGTTCTCTTTTTCCACTGGCTGTGTACCGATACCGCTAACTGAGTTACTTTGTAACAATTATTACATTAAAATGCGCAGACTCGGTCACAACATCTCCCTTGATTGTTTGCCACCGTTACATTTTCAGTTCCATTTCAAATGATGTGTTGAAATATTACAAATATAACTTCTCGGGCACCTTGTAAGCTTAATTAATGCCCTGCTGTCAGACTTCTAGGGAAAACCATAAACCGTAATTAGTTTAATATCCTGAAAACTGTGAAAACTGTCTCTGGCTCACAGCAAAACATTTTTGTGGTTTAAACTTAAAAGCAAAAAAAAAAAAAAAAATACATCACGCAGTGAGGTTCACTGAAGTTTTTAGGAAGTAATTTGCTGCTAATTGCATTGGTTATTTACCACAGATGAGTGCAGGGCTTAAATTTTGAGCTTAATTAGGCTGTTTTGGTAAGAAGAGGAGAGAATTTCTCCAGCAATGCAGCATTAATTTAAGATATCACAGAACAATGTTTTCCAAAAGTATATTTTTATAGACTGAGTTTAAGGGCTACACAAAGAATCTTCATTATATTTTTTGCGCTGTCATTCTCAGATAACGGGAGTTCACCTCTTCAGTTCTCTATTTGAGATTCTCTCAGACTGAACTGTTTTAAGGCTCTGACATTTTTAAGCAAATAAGTGTTTGGAGACAAACATCAGCACAGCTGTACAACTTTGACTCTGAGTCAGGCCCACAAGCAGCAGAAGTGGAGCCTCCCTCTCAACCATCAAGGATGCAGGAGGTGGTTTCTAAATGGTTGCCAGGTGACGGTGCGGTCCCTGCTGACTGACTTAATAATCTGGTGTTTTTGGAAATGGCTCATTTTTCAGACACTAAAAAATATGAACTTATTGCCAAAAATTAGCTGGATGTTTGTCTTTCTAGAAAGTTGATTATTTCTAATCCAATAGAAATGAAAATACAAAACATGCTAAAAGACAGGTTTGTACAATAGGTCCCCCTTAAACCTAAACTATTCCTCTGCCTGTATGTTTGTGGTTGTTGTTCTGCTGAAGGTGAAACTCCTCCAAAGTTTGAAGTCTTTTGCAGACCTGAATGTTTGCCCTGTATTTAGCTTTAACCATCTTCTCTTCATATCTGTCTGATTCCCTGTCCCTGGTGTAGGAAAGCATCCCAACATGATGCTGCCGCCCTCCTTTGATGCTGAGTTCAGGGTGACATTAAATTACTGAATTTTGATTTTGTCAGAGCCTTTGTCCACGTTTGCCGTTTCCTCCAAATAGCTTATGGCAAACTGCAAATGGAACTTCTTTCCGTTTTCTTTTTATCAATTGCTTTCTTTCTGTTACTCTATCAAAAATGCCAGATTTGCAGCGTGCATGAATAATAGATGTCGTCTTGACAGACTTTTTCCACCTCCAGAGTCAACAGGGGCCTCATTCCTGTTTCTCTGATTAATTCGTCCCCTGACAGGTGTGTCAGTTTATGTGGACGGCCATGGCTGTGTCATATAATCTTTCTGCTATTGGGTAACTTATTGGAAAGTACTTTACACTTCTTCACAACTTTCTCTCTGACCTTTTTGTTCTGTTCCTGGGTTTTCATGATGCTGTTTGTTTAGAAATGTTCTTAAAAAAACTAATGTTCTTCACAGAACAGTTGGACTTTCATTAAATGGCATATTTTGTTCACTAGTTGTGACTTTTGAAGAAGATCACATTTAAGAGTATTTGATTAAATACGCTTTTTGGATTTTAATTTGTAAAATATTACCTGCCTAAGTGTCGATCCACCCTACTGGGATGCGTTTTGTTGGTCTGTCACATCAAATTCCTCTAAAAACCTTTCAGATTTGTATCACCCAGTTGCCGGGTGATTTAGTTCCATTTCCACCAACATCGTTTAGAAGAACATAACATCATTAGAAGGCTCTCTAAATGGTGAATTACAAGTTTCTTAACTAAACCAGCAATAGAGGAAGACTGAATTGTTAGTTTGAAAATATTTTCCTTATCCATGTTACAATTGTGTATCAGTTTCATTCTTTCACAGTTTACTGTTGATGAAAGAAAACTAGTCTGTGCTATGAGGCCTGATTTATATGAGGCATCCATATTAGCATGAAAAGAATATTAAGGGTCAGAGTGGAGATATAACTAAGTTTAGATGGACTTTCTATTGATGTCTTCAGAATAATATTTCAATAACTACATTATTGTAGTTCAGCTCTGCTTCCACAAATAAAGCACAAAGGGATTATGTGGAAAAACATGAGACATGCACCAACACTGCACCGATCCCTAAGATAAAATAAAGGTGTCTACTACTGCAGTTGGTTGGTGAAGAATAATAGCAGAAATGTCTTGCTGGATGCTGACAGAATTTTAATACGATTGATGTGGTAAAATACACAAAATCCCTCTCTACGTTGTCAGTTTGGTAAGTTTCTATGTTACAACACATGGACAACATTTCTTTGTTATTTTTCAAATGAGCTCAGTTTATTTTTGTCAGTATATGAGACAGGTTTGGTAACGTTGACCAGCTGGTGAAAGCCTGACTTACAGGCATATGCACTGATGGCAATTTGCAAGACATGTTGCTGGTGCACTGTGGACAGCAAAGAAGATACAGTCCATCAATTTATCAGAGATTAAAAACAAAAAGAAAACATTTGGAGCAGAACTTTGTACAGATGTTTTTCATACTTTGGTGCTTGAGTTATTGTATGACTCAAATAAATGACAAAATCAGAAGATTAATAATGCATTTTTGAGCAAAATGTATTACTCTGTCAAAAAACTAGTTGAGGTCAAGGTCTTCAGTCTTCCAGCAGTGATTACTAGAAGCACAAAGCATAAAAAATGATTAAAAGAAAAAGGCAGAATGTTTTAAACTGAAGAGCACGGAGTCCTGACCCGAATCCTTTGACAGAGCTGAAGTTTGAGGCTGTAAAAACAACTCAACAGCTTGAATGAATGGCAATCTAAGAGTGGCAGAAACAACCAGCACAATATGTAGAAAAGGCTTTTATGTGTCAAAGCAACATTCAGTTGCTCTGTGGGGGGCTTACCAAACATCCATTGGTGATGTCCATTAAAAATCTACTGTTGAGGGCAGGATCAGGTCACAAGGTAAGATGGCACAAACCACCGGCTTCACATTAGTGGGACGACTTTAAGCAATATGTTTTGGAAGACTAAGAATCCAACTTTTTGGTTTTTACAAATAGAATAAAGTTTTTATAAATTTGGTCAGTGGGTGTTTAGGTATTCATCACTCCTTTCCCCTTGAATATAACGTATACAGTTTTATTTGATCAAATGGTATTTAATAGGGAAAAAAACATGGCTTTGTAATCTGGGATGATTTTTTTGTTTGTTTTGAGATTTTTTTTTTTATCTGTTAGTGGCTTTTGGTCAGTGGGTTTTGGTGGAACAGTAAGATGGTAGGCACATGGCAGGAGAACCCGATGGAGACTGCTGCAGGA
>CAEGAE010011437.1:0-28318 GCA_903067095.1 Girardinus metallicus | reverse complement strand
TATATATATATATATATATATATATATATATCACCATGGGGGTGCATTGATCTCGTCACAGCAGTTTAGAACTGCTGGAGGCCCCCTTTTCTCACATTTTTCTTGATCCTATTTTGACAGTGTAAATAAATGGCACTGATTCAGCGAGCCACAACCCAAAATCTCCAAAAGAAAAGAGTCAAACATGCGCGTTTAAACGCTACTTACAGCGCGGTGCCAAAATAAGAATCCCCGGAGTGGAGTGGAGATCCGACTCAGTCCACCAACACCAGGAGTCCCGCCGCCGCCTCTCCTTTCTCTGTTTTATTTTAAAAGAAGCCCTCAAAAACTACACAAAGATGGCTGGGGCTCTGCTGCATTCCTGACCTTCTTCACACTGGACAGAAGATGAGGATCACCGAGGCAGATAAGCGCTCTTCTTCCAGCCGGTGCGCACGGGACCGGACGAATAGCTCCATGTCGACGGGTCTGTTCAAAAGTAATGATTGCTTCCCCCCCCCCCCTTCTCTCCAATTCCTCCTTCACCACCTCCTCTTCCTCACAGACTCCTTCCGACGGGAGCGCTACGGACAGACTGCATGAAAAAGGGATCACTTCAAGGAAACGAGATGCGCCCCAGTCTGGCTTCAAAATCAAACTCCGAGCGACTCAAATCAGTCCGAAAGTCCTCGGGCGGTTTCGCACGCAGGCGGACTGTGATCTAAATGGGAGAGTGTGGCTTCTCCAGCGCGTCTGTGAGCGCTCGGGGGTCGTTCCCTCTGCGCCTCATCCACACGCCGCGCAGACAGTCGGAGCTACAGCCGGACTGGAGGCAAACAAGGAGAGGAGAAAAACGGCGCACCGGTCTCCTGCTCTGCAGCAGCTGGCTGTGCGTGGAGGCGAGCAAAACCCGGCGCGGATCACCAGCACGGCACGGATCGGGTTGGCTTCTGATGCTAATTAAAGGGATAGTTAAGGGTTTTTGAAGTGAAGTTTTGCTTAAAGATTGTAAGCAGCTGATTTTGTGACTTAATGTCATACTTTAGTCAACATCCAGATTACTTAATCTGAGCATCACTAATTATTAAAATTAGTGTCAGAAGAAGGCATGCAAGGGTTTTTATTAAGATTCTAAATCAAAGACAAAATGGTGGAGTTGGCATTTAAGCTGGCTTTAGCACCCTTTGTTGTCAATTGACATGACCAGTCAATCATTCTAGGGAGTTTTGTCAGCAACTGCCCAATTAGGGTCAATCAACGCCCCTTAGCTGGAGGAACTGAACCTCTGTCAACATTGCGGTATTCCTCACTGCTAACACGCTACGGTCATAAAGATTTGGGGGAAAATAAAAGGAAATCATGGTTATTCGTTGTCAGTGAGGAACATACAGTCCTGACAGCCGGTACCCAGAGCATGTAGAGAGTGGAATACACTTTATTACACTTCCAAAACCCAAAAGTAGTCTGGAATAATGCAAGAAATGGATCAAGACCTTCAGCCCACCTCATATCCAGTTGAAAGAAACTGATTTAGGGCAACAACAACATGCTCTACTCCATGAAGGCGTAGTAAACATCCCATCCCATTTTTGGGATAACGATACTTATTGATAGTCAAATCACAGATTAATAGGTGAATGTAGTTATGCTTGATTTTATGTGTAAATACCAATGGTAGCTATGTGGCAGCATGAAAACATGGACTGCAGTAACTGTGGTATTTACATTTAAGTACCTTTTTAAGCTCCTGTTTATTTTCCTGAAGGCAGATTTTCACAAGCCGGTATTATTTAATACTCACAAAATGCGTCGGACACAGCTTTCACACTCACATCCGACAAGACTTTTGTCCTTAATTCTTCCTCTGGCTGCAAAAGTCTTGGACTTTAACTTTGATTTCTCCATTGTTTCCCGCAAATAACCTTAAAGACCTGACGCATGACTCGTTGGAGAATTTTCTTGCCTTTCGTCTTTGTCGTAGTGTTGACTGACAAAGGAAAAATTATTTTTAAAAAATGTCTCGGTAATATTCTTCTTCTTCTTTTCTTTTGCGGCAGATCGCAAGCAACTTAAAGGTGCATACCACCACCTACTGTAGCTACATGAGGGTGTAGCAAAACTACCTTATGTCCATTAAATCATATTAATTTTGTATTATGACGATAAATATTCCCTTCTTTAGTCTATAAATACTCTATAAGTTTCCTTCAAATCCCAATAATCCTTTAAGACTCTATTCCTGTCCTGTCCTTCTTACTATTTTTCTCAGTCTCTCCCTTTCCGGCTTTTTACAAGACTTCGAGTACCACTACCTCTGCCATTATAACACTGTTTGTTTGTCAGAGGTTTGCTCAACTACTGCATGGGTGGAGCCGGCGTCATATCAAGTAGTGCAGTTGGCACAGCCAGGACATTAATAGAACTGTTAACCTTTATATTTGTTATAAAATGTAGAGGCTTACTCTAACTCTGAGATTTCATGAAGGCTGCCATCATTTCAAAATCTTGCATGTTAAATGACAGACCAGATTTAAGAGTTTAAAAACAACTGTTGATGCACTTTCTTCAGCCTTCCTGTTACATTTTGAAAATCTTTTTAAAAGTGAAGCTCAGACATTCCTCAACATCTTGTCAATATAGATCTTTTAATTGCTTCTGACATCTCTGTCCTTCCGCTGACTTCATTTAGAAACCTTTTTGATACTAAAAATAACTAACTTTGAGCCTCCTTTCTTCTGTAACAACTTTCCCTCTGAGGAATGTCAAACACCTGAGCAAGGAAAGCAGGTACCGTCTGTCCTAAAAGTTTTTAAAAGTTGCTAAACATACCATAGCCTAATCTGTATAATTAACCGTGTGCATGTAATTATAATAGACAATGTATAGAGAGAAGAATAACACTGTGTTAGAGAAGAAAAGGTGAGGTTTTTTTTTTCATTAATTCTTGTTTTTTATTAATGTCACAATTACAACCTGCATCCTTCATTTGGTTTTGGGAAATGCTAAACTAAGCCAAGAAAGTAATTTTCATAGAGGCAGTATTTTTCTTTAACTTTCCAAAATCTGGTTTGCTTCTTAAGATTATTGTTCACTTTGGAGCCTCTTGGAACTTCATGCATGATTTATTCACAAAAACTGTGAACTGAGTTTACGGCTAGTCTGGGAAGTGTCAAGACCTAAGGGAATTTTTTTTTTCTTAAACAACAATCTCAAAAATATTGTGGTGGTTTATGCAAAACATATCTTTAGTACATTTAAACAATGCTCACCTTAGTATGTGGGCAGTTATTCACAGAGCAATTATTATTTACCCAATGACCACAGACAGAAGGTGATGTACTAGCAATGAGCTACATTTGTGAAACATACTGAGAAGAGTATGTAAAATATATGTTGCCAGAGTAACTACCAAATAGAGAGTAAAGCAATATTACTTTTACGTTTTATTCTAATTTACTTTTGCATCACAGTTACACTGATCCGAAATGCTTGTGCTGCATTTTCATTATATGTTTCACACAGGAAGATCATTGTTGTCACACTTCATTGTTGCCCCCCCATGGGCAGATGGGGGGGGGGCATTAATAATAACAGGCAGGCACATAGAAATCAAAAAAAAAAAAAAAAAAAAAATCAGGAGTTTTATTACCTGTGATGCTATGCTGGAACTTAAAACTTAGCTCCAAACAAAGTAAACATATTTTTTCTTTTGATTTTTGAACAAAAGAAAAATTTTGAAAATGTTATAAATTAGCAGGACTTGATTAAAAATTTTAAACAAGTTAATTTCAAAGACAGAAATTAATAATCAAAGTTTACCGCATTTTAATCAAAAACCATGTAGCGATAAAATAAACACTTTGTATTTAAAAATCCTGTCTGCTGCTAAATTACTAAATAATATGAGGTCAACATATGAGTGAATATGAACTCAACAACCAGGATATATATATTTTTAAATATGTGGTTTAGGTTATTCAGCCATCACATTGGGGCAAAGTGTGATTGTATGAATTCAATTTTGGATTCCTCCAGTGACCTCTGATCATTCATGTAGCTTCTTTGAAAAAACACTTCTTCATAAATGTGAATTGTGGATGCTGCATTGGGAAGGTCTTTGCTTGTCACGACATGTTTTGCATTGAGATTGTATTTTAGGCTTTCATAGCTTTGTGGATAGGCTAAATCTTTTTGTGCAATTCACACACAGCACAGCAACAGCAATAGTCTTTTACAGCATCCCAACAGATTGTTTTGTGTTGAACCACCAGTACTTGTTTGCTGTTGTTTGCAGATGTTGCTTGTTGCCTGTGTGTCAGATTTACAATCGTACCAGAAACATGGAAATACAAAGAATCTGGCTTGTGGCTTTATGTATGTAAAAAAGAACCAAAAAAAGAAAGAAAACGTGATTAATTGCATTAACATTTTTAATGGGTCAAAATCAAAATACTAATCATAATGAACGTGTTCAAGTCCTGACCCTAATTATAAAGGTATGTTTTCAAGTACTGACAAACCAAAAATCAAGATGGCAGGCGGTCTCCAGGTACAAGTGATCTAGATTTACACAAACCAAAGACCCCAAGACAGTTATCAACTGCTTAGACGATATCAATTTTCTGTCACATTTTTCAATAACCCTTACTTCAAAACTGTCCCTTTAAGGTTAATTTACCTTCTTCATCTAGTATTTGCACATATCTCATGCATGTGTGAGAAGCAAAACAGGAGCTGTCCTGTGTTCTCCAGGTGATCTTAATGATCCAGGAAGTACAATATTTTAATTAGCATTCCCAAGTTTAATTGAGAGTGGCTCAGAATCACAAGGCCATTAATGACGAAAATCCATGTAACTCAGAGCAGTTCATGTATATAATGCTCTAATTTTAACTCTATTAAAATTTCAGCTGTGTGGGCAGTGAGTTTCACCTGGATCATTAGGGTATTAATAAAAACAACGCATCAGCAGAAAAAAAAAAATAATGAGGCTAAAATAAGATTTATTCTAATTGGCTGAGGCCGGAGAGTTTACGGATAAAGCACTGAATGAAAAATGCACCAAGGTGATAAGAAAATACCTTCTGAAATGTTCCCACTCCTGCACTCCTCTTATCTCTCTTCACTTGGATTATATTCCACAGAAAGATGAGAGCTCAAAGACAGACTAGTGTACAAAAACGTGCAGATCAAATGATTTATCGAGCTGTGATATCTACAACAAAAAGAGCTTAAGCTTTGCAACATTTGTGCGCTGTAACCAGAAAGTTGGTTTGTTCACTGTAAATGAATATGAGAACGCATTAAACTTCAAAGGATTTTCTGAGCGAGAACCTCACTTTGGACTCATCTCTGCAAGACTTAAATCCAGAAAGTAAAAATTTAAGCAGGAGAGCCATCAGTACACTGAGAGGGATGTTTAATCAGCGCCTCAGAGCAGATGATGTGCATATTTGACCTCTATTTGTTCTCTCCTCTTATTGCAAAATGAAAACATATTACCTTCACAAATATTGGCATCCCTGGTAAAAGGTGTGAAAACTGTCTTTAGAAATCTTGAAAAATCCAACTTTTAATTGCATTAAGTTAGGGGAGGCATGGGCAGGAGAGTGGGGTAGAAGCAAGTAAGAATAGTTAGGAATGAGAATAGATTTTTAGTTCTAACTTAAGAAATATGTTTTTTTCACAAGAAACAGTTAATGCTTGACCTAATCTCCTGTGGTGCAAATATGACATAGGTGATGTCATATCTATAGCTAGTTAGGAGTCCCATCTCTCTTTGTGTGCATTCCCATCAGGTAGAACAGGGCACTGATTGGGTGAGGAGTACCCAAATCATTTTACATCTAAATTCAGTTTTTTTTTTTTTTTTTTTTTTTTTTTTTTTACTTTCAAACTTCAGTTTGAAATATTATGGAAACATAGGGCAGTTCCAAGAACTGGTCATTTTGGACGCTATCATAAGAAGTGGTAGAGAACCCATGCATATCTCACCAGACAAAACATGACAATGACCAAAGAGCAGTGTTAAGGAAATGCAGCAGTTGTTACATCGTCATAAGACCGCATTTTATACAACTTTTTAACTATTCCTATTACTGGATATGCAGCTAAATTTAGACGACTATCTATTCTGTTTCTAGTTAAAGTTGTGGATTTGCAATTAGTAGTTCCTGCAAACTTTGGGCAAAATAAAAAAGTTAAATATATGTTAAAACAAATGTTACATTTATTCTACAGGAAATTTTGCAAAAAGCAATTATTTCTCAATGTGGGTGTTTTCATCTCCACTGAGTAATAATTTTTTCAACATTTTTCAGAGCAGGATTATGCAACTGCAGTGGAGAATTAATTCATTTATTACCAGAGGTGGCAATAAATGTCAAGGGTTCTAAATATAAGTGTACTTATTGAAAAATGTAACCTCTATTTTGTGCAAATAAGGAGGTGAAGACATTTTTGATACAAATTAGGTTTAATTTTATTTTTTCAGTTATTAGTCTTGTGCTTTTAAATCATTATGCAAGTCTTTCTGTGGTCACAAATATTAATCATTTTGCTATTTAATATTAATGTACTATGCTTCTCATTTCTTTTGCATGGAGCCATTGGTAATATGTCATGTTTGTATAATAAAAAGTAAACTAGCGCATTTTTTTTCTCCTTTGGGTTAAATTTAACATCCATAAAACATGAATAAATGTTTGAGTTTTACTGGAAAGTATTCTGCAGCTAAAAGATGCTGTGGGGCTGTTTTATGAAGCAATGAGGACCAAGTAAGGCTCAGTGTTGTTGAGAAAAGTCTGATGTTTTGGCTCTTGCACCCTGTATATTTGTGAGGATGATGTTACACGAAAAGTGGTACGAGAGCCCAGCTTCATGGGCTTTTTAGCTGATTTCTGTAGCATAAACAACTGAACTATAAAGGCAGGAGCTGCTTAGAGCAGTTGAAAGAATACATCCAGCTTTCTAAAATATGGCCCTACTGCTGATTGGTTCCCTTTTGATGTAAAGCTGGATTTACACATCTGTGAGAGACGAGCTAAATCATCTTAAGCTACTGACGTCCTTAAATTATACATGAGACACAGAACCCTGAACAGTACGGAGAAATGTTTATTTCAAGGTGTTCCTTCACATTTTATGGGTAAATGAGTTCAGTTTATGTTTAACTGTAATATTTAAATGTACTAATTTAATCTTAGTCATTAAATCTACGTTTGTACATTACTATTTTCAAACAACGACTATATTGCAAACAACCAATTCGCAAAATTGCTCCCACCCATTTCTACATGATGTTAGATTGCAACCACAGACTTCAGTGACTTTTAGAATTCATGGGGAATATTATTTTCTTTTCTTTTTTAACAATTACAAACCAAGAAAGGGTTGAGTTCAGTAATATTTACTTTTGGGTACTGTGGTACCCAGAAATAAAATCAAGCCCAACTATTCTTATTTGTCATGAATAATCCCAAATGTTTGTATCTGTAAAGATGTTTTACAAACCATGTTATATTTTTCTTTCCATTTCAGAATCATATGTTGCTTTGTGTTGATCTATGACATAAAATCAAAATTCAACACATTGATGTTTGCAGTTGCAATATGAATAAAATGTGAAAGCAATTAAACATCCAAACATACTGCAGGGAACTGTAAATAATAAATATTCTTTCCTCATCATTACCAATTTTACTGAGAACCCTTTGTTTGGGCACAGAAACCAAACCAGTCAACAAGTGAAGGTGCATAATAAACATCACATTTTGAAGGGAAGTAAAATTATTTCTCTTCTCAGTGATATTCTTTTGTCTCTTAAAATTAGACAGGTCTGCTTTTCTGTAAATAAAGGAAAACAAAACAACAACAACAAAAAAACATGCATAAGAATATTAAATCAATAGATTTCATACACAGATGGCTCTACAAATAGCTCTGTCATCTACTGAAAAACAGCATATGGTGAGAAACTGGAGCTGAATGAAGCACACTGCTAGGTTTTTTTATAATTCAGGCTGGTGTCTGGTATAGTATGTGAATCCAGTTGGAATGGAATCATCAGACATGAGGTAAGAACAGCCTAGTGGTAGCATTGCCAGTATTTATTTAATAAAAAAATGTATTCCGCATTTGATGCTCTTATCAGATATAACATTTAAACAAGATGTGAATTTCAATGAGAGATAGAGCATATACGTACTGTAGTTTTACATTAACATTAACCACTATGTGGGGGCTTTCATTGAGCCACACTTTATTTTACCACTTGTGCCTCACAAAGTGTTCCATACTTCTTAAACTGCTTTATATTATGTCACCTAACACACATACATTTCTGTGTATCTTACCTGGATTTTGTGGGATAGAACAACACAAAATAATGCATAAATCACATGGGTTCAAAAAAAAAAAAATGTATATACCCATTAACTTATCCACCTACCTTGTCCTGCTGAAAAAATGCTTTCCCACTAGCCTACATTCATATAGAGGTCTACCTCTATATGAATGTAGGCCTAAGCATCCATGGAGATCAAATTTCAAATTTTTCCATAAATTCTCAGTAGGATTTAGACTTGGCCATTCTAACACATGAGCCGTCTATAATCCAAGCCATCAGCTCTGGTTGAATGTTTAATATTATTGCTCTGCTGGAAGGTGAGCCTTTGACCCTGTCTGAAATTTTTTGCAGGTTCTTTTTTTTTCAGGACGAGCTTGCATTTAACTTTATCCATCTTCCTATCAGCTCTTGTCGCTGCTGAAGAAAATCATGCACAGCATGATGCTGCCTCTACTTATGCCAGCATAGGGATGGTATGCTCAGGGAGATGTACAGTGTTTGTAGGCAAAAATGTGTTCAGTGAGAAGAAAAGCTGTATTATAACCTAACCATGACGTAAGCAGCTTTATTCCTGTCCTGTGTGAGGTCTGTTTTTTTATTTGTTTATCTTTTGGCAAAACAAATAAAAATAAAACAGATAAACACTATGACTTCAGTGGAAGTAATTTGTCTTTATAAAATTATTCTTTAAAACTAAAAGTCCATCAGAGTTGTACTGTAAACTGTATAACATTAGCCTCAAATTGCTGTTTCTAGACAAAAAATTATCTAATCTTAATGACGGAGTGGACAACAGCATATTTGTGCACAGCTATTCCCTAATTGTGCAGTCATTGTTTGGCGAGTGGAGGCACAAGCCAAATAGGTGCTTTATTCTCCGACAAAAACTCAGAAAAAATTACATTAATTTAAATGCATTTCTGAATGCTCTGACTCATTAAAAAACAAACTGAAACTATCACTAGAAACTGATAAAACAAGGAAATTTCAGCTTGCTTGATTTACTCTACCAGCTGATGTGTCTGCACAGCCACCTTCCTTCTGAGACAACATTAAATTTTTGATGTGCTGCCTCAGCTCTGATATTTTGCCCCTGAATATCATGTGATGTCTGTGTAGTTGTCATTTTCCCAACAATTGAGGTACTGGAAGGGGAAAAGATCTGCGCAGTTGGAGGCAGGTTTATGGAGGCAGGTTTACATTTTCCTCCAGTTTCTAAAGTTCAGCCACACACAGCTTTCTTTTGAACATGATATTATACACTTAGTAGGAGCTTTCATTCTCCCCTAACACTGCTCCTATTTTTAGATCCCTGCTTTGCAGTATTGTAATGTAAGAGCTATCTCAACTGTGCAAATTCAAGCAAGAACCATATTCGTCTGAGAAAAAAAAAATCTGACTAAGAATAAACACTTGATTGCCAAGGAATAATATTCTAAATATCTCTGCTATTTTTACTCATCAGCCAAAGTATACATCTGGGGTCAATGGGCTCTGTTACAAGTGGATTCAATAAAAAAAAAAAACAGTCCCCAGGTTGCACCGGGGAAACCTGAATTTGGGTCAGCTTCACCAGGTGGAAAGTGAGAAGCTCAGAGTAGAGCTTGAATGTTTTCTGAGGCATACTTTTACATAATAAAGACCAAGCAAGTAAGAGAAAACAGATGTAATGATGCTGCTCCACCAGTACGTAACCTTATTTAGAGAAACAATGTTTATGCTTTGCCTACTACTGGAAGTATAAACTTTCTATTTCACTTGAACTAACCCAGGAGAGCTCGGCTTGTTGGTGTTTTATTCATTGTGGTCAGCACACTATATATGTAAATAGACACAGACGGCCCTGGTCTCTGCTTTCTCCTCTGTTTTTTTTTTCTTTTTAAAGCCTGATGGAGTTGTCAGAAAACGCTTCGCTTTGCTTTTTCCTCGCTGCGGCCTGTCATTCTCGGCGTGCAATCAAAACCCAATATCACAATAGGACTAAATGCAAGCTTCAGCTTTGCTGCTGCTGACTCATCTGAAGAGTGCAAATATTTTTTTATTTATCATCAGTTTTGGTAAAAGCAGACTCCACTGCGTGACGTAAATCACAGGTCGGTGAGGATGCTCAGTTAGAGCAACAGTAAACTCCTCTCACTTCCAACCACAGCTTAACTTCCACATCTCTGCTCAATTAGTTATAATTTGCAGTGGGATTCACAACTACCCATCCATACGTACAGATTACATCACCTATGATTACTTGTGGTTGCTTGGAGACCGCCTTTCACTCCACTGTAGCTCATTGGAGAAACAAGCATCCTACTGATTTGCTCTGATCAGCAACACATATAAAATTTATTCACAAACGTGATTATGCAGTGTGAACACTCCATGCGGATATATTTGTGATCTAATAAATGCATCTAGATATGCAATTAAAAATCCAGTATTTTGATTCGACACTGATATTTTTGGTTGTTTCACTTATTAGAAAATTGATTGTAAAACATAATGCAGCTACTAAAAGAAAAGACTTCAACTAAATTCTCATGTAAGATGGAGGTGGGAATGAAAGATTTTATTTTCTTTAGCGGTAGAATTATTGTGGCATTTTTAGCTAAAAGAGACCTCACAGAGGGAAACAATCTGAAAATTAAAGTTCCTTTATAACTACATGTTGTTTTTCTGTCTTTCTAAATGTGTGTTCTCTCCAAATGTGTCATTCACATAATGGGGGGGGGGGGGGAAACCACATGCAATAATGTGGGGTGCTTCAACAAACATCTATGCTGTAAATAAGAAGGGTAGCTGGGAAAGCTGCTGTAAATATGTCTGAAGTCATTATTAGATGGTTTTCCTCATTAAGATCAAAAGCTACGAATTCAAAGGCAATCTCAAACCTTGGAGGGAAGAACTTTTTACTGAAAAAAGAGAAAAATCAAAGGATAAGTTTCTGAGGATTTTCTATGGGATTTGTTAAATGCTCTTGTTCCAGGCAGAAAGACACTCTGTGCTCGCTTTCTCCGGCGAAGGGAGGCAAATTCCTTGCGGCATCCGTTTCCAAGCTTATACTGGAAACTGATTTTTTCTGGTTTCTGCACTTTCGTAATTGGAAACCAGAAAAAAATGGGAACAACAGGGGGGATGGGGTGACCATGATCTAATCACAAGAAAACTGGACTTTGATTGTGAATTTTAAATTAGCTAGATCAAATTGATTTGAACCAATGAGAAAGATTTGGAGAATTCATGAAACATACAAAAACTGATTGGTTCTCAATAATATCTACAAATCTGAAAAATCCAAGTAAATGCAAAAAAGACAGTTACAAGGTATACTTCACTGCCACTTAATGTCACTTAACAGTCTTTGCATCCCTTGTACAACTTCACAATATTATTAACTTACAAGTGTTAACTGTAATGTTCTTTGTATGAATTTTATGTGATACACAAAACAATGCTTCCTTTTCTCTGAACACATATGACACACCAGTCTGTGTTGAAAGATCTCATGGTCCCCACCCCTCAACATATCTGAAAGTTTGTGCTTGCACTGTGGTAAAATTTGAAAAAGTTCAACAAGTGATACTCTTGAAATCCTCTGATGTGTGGAAAAACAACTCTAAAATTTACAGAACTTCCCATTTGATTTTCAATTCTTGTCTTTTTCATATCAGACACTGGGACTGACTTTATCCAACCTGTTAACTATAGCACCAGGTACCGGCAATGTGTAGCTGAGCCTTTGAATGACTAGAACAGATAAATAAATTCACAGTGAGTGACTGTGCATACTAATGTGAGCTTTGTTCTTTTTTTTCTTCTTATTCATGGCTGTGCTTGAAGAGTTTGCAGACCCCAAGTTGCATGTGGTGCTTGCAAAACAACCTCCCATCTCTTGGAGATTCTTTTTCAAACAGCATGTCTGAAATCTTCTGAACATGTTTAGAGCGAGTGGCATTTATTATTGAGTGAGGTGAAAATGTAAAAAAAATTGTCATCTTGCTGTTCTAAAGTTCATTGTTTTGTTTTTTTTAGATGGTTTTTATTGCATATACTCTGTAGCTGACTGCTAAAGATTGGCACAGTGCTAAATTGCATATATAGATAGGCATAAAAACAAATGAAAGAATAATATTTGAAATGTATTTGAAATAAATACACCTCTTTTCCTTGCAATACTGCACTTAGCTCTGGAGTATATTTTTTTAAACTTACTATTCATTACAGAATCCAAAGGATATAGTGCCTTGCAGAATACTGACACCTTCTTGTTAACATTTTCTCACATTACAACCGTAAACATTTATGTATGTTGTTGGGATTTCTTTTGCAGCCAACACAAAATACATGGCTTTCCTTTTTTATAAACAAAAATATGAACAAGTACATTGTGAATGTGTATTTAGGCCTACTGAGTCATTAACAATTCCAGAAACAAGACTTTAACATAGCATTTTGAACAGATTTGCTGAAATATTTACACAATCTTCTTCTTAAGAACATTTTTATGTGGTTTTATCTAAAGCATTTCTTTTTGTCTCTGGCTATAGGTTTAGGCCATTTACTATGCTAGAAGATGAACCTTTTCCAGTCTCCATTTTCTTGCTAACATTTTTCTACTTACCTCTATCCACAGTATGGGTTGGGAAGCATCCCCACAGTATTATTCTGCCATCACCATGTTTTACTGTGAGGAAGGTATGTCCAGGATTTTTAAGAACCTCTTCTGCATCTTTGCTGTATTCCCTACATGGCTTGCTACAAACTTTAAATGGCAATTTAAGTAGTTTTCTTTTAGTAACGACTCTCTTGTTTCCAACCGGTAACAGTTGGACTTTCTATAGGCAATAAATACATTTTCATCTAACCTTTTTTTTAGACTTTTATTTTTAAAAAATGTATGCTTTACTTGTAAGCTTCACAATTCTGCATTTTATTGTGTTGGTCTATCAAATAAAATTTCCAGTAAAATACAAGGAAGTTTGTAGTTGTGACAAAAGGTGAACATTTTTAAAATGGTTAATACTGCTGCAAGGAACTTCAAAAATGTCCTCCAGATTTGACATGAAACATAGAGACAGTAAATAAAAAGCTCACTGATATATATGCATCCTACTTCGTATCACTTCATAACTTTTCAAGAAGCTGTAAATATATGAACTAAAGTGTTCATGGCTGCAGAGTATATTCTCTGGAAGTCCTATAGTCTCAAGAGATTTGTCTCAACAGCAGACGCTGACAGAGGTGGGATCAAGAAGAGGAAGAGTATTCAGCTGTGTACGGTGGATAAAATCTGACAAGCAACATGGATTCAGACTTGTCTCACTTCCAGATCTTTTTGGCTGAAAGAAAATTGCCTTTTCTCTGCCCTTGGAATTCCTGTAAAGAAAAAAAGTAACGGTTTTTATATGGGGAAAAGCACCGTACAAATAAATGTAATGTACCAGAATCACTGCTTTCCAACTGTGTGATTTACTCCAAAAACATGCTTATCTGAAAAAGCCATCGCAATCTACAGTCAAGCATTCTGGAGCGCTTGGGAACATTTGTTTTAATTTAGTTTGCAATGGTGACTGTTTATTTTGTGTGTACTTGGAAATGTTGTTTCCCAGTAAGTTGTGCAGTAGAGTCTGTGCTCTTTCACATAGATGCTGAAACACACTGAAAAATGGAAACAGATGCTCATTGTTCCAGTGTGAAAAGGCGGAGAGTGAAAAAAAAAGTTTTGGAAAAAAAAAAAAAAGATTTAGCGAATCTGATGATGCCATTGAACAGTAGCAGACCTTGAGTTTTCTTCACATGGTTGTGTTAAAAAAACAATCTATAAGTTTCAAAAAATATGCACAGTGTTGTTAAAAAGTATTTCCCATCTTTATTTTTTTTTCTGTTCTTGCTTTTATATTTCAGATCAGATTTTTTGTTTTTTTACTTAGTTAAAACATGAGCTGGCAAATACAAGAAAAAATGTTTTGAAGAGAGAATTTAAATTATTTAAAAAAAAAAAAAAACAAGACAATTCAGTTCCAGATTACTGAAGTTCTGCATAGATAGAAAATAGAAAAGTACCAAAGAAGTGGAAGACATCGTTTGTGGAATCAATGTGGAACACCAGACATCCAAAGCCAGCAGCTTCCAAAAAGGTTGTATTGACCTTGCATCTGATGAAGACTTTGATCCTCAACACTATTTGTCCCCTGGTGAGGTTTTCACAGGATTTTTAGCAGTTTGTCTACCAGCCTGGCAGCAGGGTGATCGATGTCATCATCTACCTCCTGCATCAAAACTCTGACTCACCTGGAGAAGGCTGGAAGACTGTGAAGATCATGTTCTTTGATTTCAAGACAATCCATCCAGGACTGCTAGCATGATGAACATCCAAGGAACTAACATTGATATAGTGGATTTTTATAGGTACCTGGGTGTTAACCTGAACAATAAACTGAGGTCAGAGCAGACTCTACCTGCTAAGGAGAAAAAGAACAATTGGAGTACAATGGTTGCTCCTGAAGAAGACTATTTTTGACTCTGTAGTGGCATCAGCCATCTTCCATGGTGTTGTTTGTTGAAGCAGCAGCTTATCTACAGCTGAGAGGAAGTTGTTGATAAGCTAATCAGGAGAGCCAGCTCTGCGCTAGGATACCATCTTGACCTTGTGCAGGTGGTGGGGAACAGAAGAATTCAAGCAAAAATAGCATCATTCATGGACAATGTCCCCCACCTCAGGCATGAAGTTGTTATAGAAGTAGAAAGCTCCTTTGGTGACAGACTGAAAGACTTTGCAACCATTGCTCCCAGCACTCTGCCCATTCTAAGTTTTTAAATGACCTTCTTTACTGCTTTTTTTATTTCTTCTTGTAAACAATCTTCTGTTTTTATTCACAAATTATCTATACACATTTATTTTAATTTGAGCATGACATTGCCCTGATGTATTATTTTCTCATTTTGTAATTATTTTGTCTTTTATGTTAAATTATTTTATTATCTTTTTGTGAAAATGGATGCGTCCATTTGCCTCTCACTTTGCTGCTGTATTTCTATTCTATTCTATTCTAAGTGCCAGGTTGGCTTGGTTAGTTTTATCCCCTAGTAAATGAAATCATCACTCAAAAATAGTAACTTTTTTGAGTGGGCATGGAGGTAATTCTTACACAAAAATTTTCTCAGTGATGATAATTGGGAAAGCAACCAGCATTCACCTCGCTGGTTGCTTTCCCAGGGTAGAATTGAGGAAGTCGAGGTCATCATCAGCCGAGGTGTAGTTTATCCTTAATCCAGTGTAAGAATTAGCTTGATGCTTAAATCATTTAAGTGTGACAAATAGAAAAAAAAAAGAAATGTGTGTAAAGGCAAACACTATTTTTACAGCACTGCATTGTTGAAATCTTTCCTTGATACAGGAGGATTTTCTAGGTTTAGTTGATTTCAAAGAAATAGAGCAGTCAATCTGTTAAAATACCATCATATAGTGGGTTGACTTTTTTAGGAAAAAGGGAACTGGATCATCTTTGCGTGCCAGGCAGAGGAATCCTGTCACTCAAGCAGGAGTTCTGGGACTGCCTCTATTTTTAGCAGAAGAAGCTCAGACACATACCATACGGCTTAAACCCTCAGACAAACACAAACGCAATAAATAATGAATGCACAAAAAACAGGAAGATATTATCCACTCAAGTGTTGGTTGGAAGTCAATAATTTGCAAAGCAGCTCACGGGGAAAATTGGGTGCAGTAAACCCATTATGCAAAAATGCATGGTGGAATAGATGTGAGAGGAACACAGCCTAGCCTTGAAGTGAGGTGGGACTTTGAGGCTTCACATCCGCCCCTTTTCCAGGCTTCGCCTCAATTAGCGTCCACTATTTCTTACTCAAAATGGACCGCTTTTACAGGCCTGTTTGAAAAGCGGCAGGATGGAATGCATCTGAACACCATGTCATTGTAATCAAGATAAAACAATCCCAATAACCCCCGCACAGGTGGCTGATTAAACCTCTTCACATGCTGTGTGCAAACTCTTCCTCACTTGACTGCTTAGCTCTCCTGGCAACTGTTCTGATTGGAAAAAAAAAAGAACACTTATTTTAGTAAAATCATTCAGTCGAATTAGCCCTTTGCTAAATTGGATGGATGCGGTTTTATGTGGGTATAAATGTATTAACAGTGTGTGAAGGCAAAGCTGCACTTTGTAGTCTGCTCATGTATTACTGTGCAGAACAGTACAACAATGAAAAAAATGCTTTAGCTGGAATGAAATATGAGTAATTATTTGTATTATGGTTTACGAACACATCTCATAATCCCTATTGTGCTTCCACCCACATTATTCCTCTTTGTTCTCACATTATTTCTAAGTTATTGGTCCTGGTGCTAACCTTGTCCAAATTAACGACTTTTGAGATGGTATGTATTTGCAGCATTTCATTACTAAAAGTGGGACCCTATTTAAGTCGTATTTCTTTTTAAATAAAAGTCTTCACAGCCATTAGTGATCATATTAGTTCACTTTACACACACGATTAAATGCAACTGAAACAGCAGCTGACAAGCAAAGCATAAAGACAAGTAACTGGGTGGATAATGGTTATATATGATTAGATCATTTTCTGCTCTCTCTCTCTAAGAGAAACTGGCCCAAAGCAGGTTCTTTCCATATAGCTGGTACCTCACTTTTCTAGGATCATCCTAACCACATGTGAAAAGATCTTGCTTGCAACTTCACCCAGCGGAGACATTGAGTATTTTTTTTTAATTAATTTCTCAATTTAGCCTCCTGTCACTCTAGCTAAGAGAAACTAAGACGTCACAGGTTAATTTTCAACTTACCCCACGTGGACTCTGCATGGTCAGCAAACATACATAAATCCTAGTTTTCATCAGCAAGCGAGGGAGCTTTCTCAGTAGTTGGGGATGCCAACTCTCCAATGGCTGCACATAAAAGAAAAACAATAGAAAACTTGTGTGCCCCTTCTAATCCCACCGTGGGCAAGTGCCCCGATGACCTACATTGCAAATTTTGTTGTCACCTTCTCATTCTGCTGTCTTGCTCTCCCATCTTGTCTCTGACATCTTTTGACAACTCTTTGGTTTCTCCCATGGCAATGGGAAAGTTGCAGTAGAAAAAATTATTCTGTAGACAGGTGAGCTTTATACACTAAGTGAGCTGAGATCTGGAGGATCTGTAATTGATGAAAGGATTTAACTGTCTGCCACTTGGGCATTTAAACAATCTGTTAGACACCACATTTCTGGCTTCCTTACTTTAGATGAAATATTTATCTTTAAAGCCACATATCAATTTTTGACATTTATGTAATTTATGTGTTATGAATTGTTTTTTGACATTTTACTCTTTTACTTAAAAACAAAGGAATTGTTCAAGTCTAGGCATGTTTATTCCTCTTTAAATAAGAAAACTTTAAACAATCTGCTGATTACTCTATTCTTATTAGAGTAATCATGTAGACAGTTTCAATACCCTGTAAGCTAAACAGTTTCCCCCAAAAAAGATTTTCTCCTGGAAAGCACCAGGGAACTTGATTTATACTTCAAAGCCAAGTGGGAGTTGTAGGCTGGAATGAAACCTTAAAGTGCATTGAAGACAAGTCAGAGAACTTTCAAATCAAAACACGAATTGACAGGCTACCAATGTAGGGACTTTTAAAAGGTGCCATGGCCTTTCTCCTTCAGGTCCTTGTCAGCACTTTCACATCAGACAGGAGAACAGCACATTAGTGAGAGCTGAGCTGTAAAAGGTTTCAAAAATACATCTAAAAAGAGCATCAGCTGGGCCTCTGTTATTGTGAGGTGCCTTGCTGTGGGAAAAAAAAATACTGAAATTAGTAATTTTCTCTACCAAGAGTGCTCTGCCTTAGAGTTAAAACAACAACAAAGAAAAAAAACATCCCAAACTGATTCAGAGACCAGGCTGAAACATACCCATTTAAACCTTTTTCTTTATAAACCTAATTACTTCCACATATGGCACTTTACCTACAATTGAGCTTAAAAAGGGAAGTGTGGAAACTGGTGCGTAGTTAATTGGTGGATCTTCTGCTCCTTTTCTAAAGAGACTAAATAAGCCTACTCTTTAATGCAGAAGATTAAAAACAGCTGCAGAGGATGATTCAGAGCTGTTAGGACCGCATTCAGCCCTTTAGTGAGCGGACGTGTCTGTAGATCCTTTTATGATGTGAAGCATGTCGTCTGTGCAAGAAATTTCCAATAGCTATGACTTAAAGAATTCCATGTAAAATCAATCTTTTTCTGGAAATGGTTTATTGGAAATAACAAACACGCCATATATCTTATTCCTTTATTTATGGTATTTTTTGTGTGCATGCTTATGAATAGCTTAATTTCCTGCAGTAGAGCCCAATTTCCTTGATATTTTGGACTAAATATTGACCGACATCCAATCCAAAGTCCAACAAAATAAAAGAATATGTAAAAGCATGGTCAATATCAGCATAACAAGCAATTACCATCACTGAGAAAATTTTTGTGTGAGAATTACCTTCATGCCCAGGTGAAAGTGTTCAGACAACTCTCCTCATTTCTTGACTGCCACTCTGCTTTCAGAAGCCATCATTTCTGCACGGCGGCGTCGCCTCAAGTGATAATCACGACATTTCACAGCTATGACACCACGGTTAGAGCCGCCCTACAGAGGCTCTTGTTTGACAGGTTTTAGTCAATGTGTGCTCTTGTTATTTGTAATGCTGCAGACTGATGGAAGCTAGTGCATATAACGTTGGAATTTGTAATTGGTCTGAAAGCTCCACATTAAATGTCTGATTGTTCATTGCCCTCTCCTTGCTGCATTTTTCACTACTAGCCATTTGAATGTAACATGCATTTTCCCTTAAACTCATGAAATTATGCTACCAAATAACAGTAAAGAACAAATGTGAAGATATGCAGTGAGATCTGCAGGCAGCAAACAATGTGCCTGTCTGTAGATCTCACTTAGGCTGAAGTGGATGTGAAGAAGGAGGAAGAATGGATAATAGCTGGTAAGGTGTCAGATTTTCCAAAGCCTTCACAGCAATCACAACGCTTTGAGCCGGACTCAAACTTGATTGACATGTTTTAAGAGTGGATTTCTTGTGCTGACATTTGTCCTGGGACTAAACTGAAACTGAACAGCAAGCAGAGCACATGCCTATCACAGGCTCCCAACAACATTTCGTTGTTTTGCATTATTGTTTGATTTACGCCATTCGGGTGGGACTGCTTCACGTAGCAGTTTTTGTTACCTTTTCTTTCATGTGCACGCCATGTGTTGAAATCTGCGGATATGCTACTGCCTCAGTATCCAGGCATCAGGCTCCATGACATATACTTTACACATGCCAGACCGTTAGACAATGGAAGACTTTGAGACAACGATAAAATGTTCATATTAAAAGCATTTACCCCTCTCTAGGCGCCAGACTGTCTGACACTGGCTCAAATTGATTCTTAATTAGGTTTGTATGGACCCTGAATCTACTGTTGATGAGTACAGTGAAAAGTGGACAACTGCTGCTTCTTCGGCTGCGCGGAAACGTGATAACACAACTGACCCGACAGAGGAAGAAAAGTCTTGGCTCGCATATAAAAACCATAGGATAATTGTTGTGAAATGAATAATAGGCACATCACGGGAAGAAGTTTTAAAAAAACAATCCATCATCCAGACATGACAGAACAAAGCCACTGGCTCAAAGGGGATGTCATTACTCATCACAAGTCACAACCAGTTGGCATTAACCAGCTGTGTAGCTAAATGTCTTTTTGGGAGACTTGTTTTTTTCTGGGCAGTAATAAATCACTCACTGTTGCTTTGGAATGCAAGCTAGTCCTCTGGAACAGTTTGGTCTTGGTAGAGGTGATTTTCGGTTTCTGACATTCCTTATTATCTATTTTGGCTGGCCTTGCATGCACACCAAGTGGCGGAAAAGACTGGTTAAAAGCTGAGGACTGCGGGGGGAGAGAAAGAAGCAGCTCTAATGCCTCTCTTCGTGCTCCCCTACCACCACCATGTCCAGTGAGGCTCTGCATGCCTCTATTTGAAGAGTAAGGGAGGGAAGGGTTCCCCCTACCCCAGCCTTGCTCATGAATTCCCCAGTCACAGTGGAGGCTTGTTACCAGAGCAAGTAGATGTAGAAGAGAGAGAGCCACGCTACAGAGCTTGATTCAAGCTGAGGAGAGAATCTGCTGTGGATTAAGTCTCGTCCACAGTACGGTCTGGTCTCAATTTCACTTCTTTTTGTGCAGGGGTGCTTCTGATTACTGTCGATACCTTTGAAGGCTTGCTTGGTAAACCTGAGTTAATAATAAAAACAACATTGTTTGTGAATTGCTTTGTGCTATTCTAAAATCTTAATGGTGGTGATATATTTGGCCAATTGTAAAAGCATTCAGAGTGGAACATGACTGTAAATATGACTCATAAACTTCAAATGCTATCATAATGAGGATGGGGTTAATTTTGTTTGATCTATAAGGAATACTTTAGATTTTTACATCAGCATGGTGTTTCTAATTTGTATTAATGTAGATTTGTAAATATAATGCAAGTGAATAAATATCTATTATACTTAAAAAATCATAAACAAATTCAAATTTCTAATAGATTGACAGCTGATTATTCTTTGGCATAGAATAACAAGGATGCACTGAAGAAGATAAGATTACCTTAATTCTTTCTTGTGCTATGTTATTGAGTCTTGCCTTCACATTATTCTTGTGCTTTTGGTCCACTTTGTTTCCTCTGTGTTAGTTTCTGTGTTTCCTTTACTTTCCCTGTTAAGATTCTTTGCAACTGCACTGCATTCTCTTGCTTAATCCCACCTGGTTTTCATGTCACTCCTCGTAGTGTAACCATCAGTCAGTTCTTTGCTTCTTTGTCAAATCCTTCTGCTGCTTACTTGTCCTTTGTCTGTAATTTGTGCCATTTTTCTTGTGTGGCTGCCTTCATTGATTCTCCAGTGCTTTTTGTGACTGTCTTGTGTTATTCAGATTTTTTTCCAATGAATATCCCTCTAAAAAATATTACCGTTCTCTCCTCTGTATGTAAGTCAATGACTACCACACCTTCTGACAGCACATTTAAATACATATTTCATCAGGTAAAGCTGAAAAAGTAATTCTTCCACACAAAGTGAATGAAATGATCCCTCCAAAACCAAAGCATGATGCTTTGGATCTGGTTCTCAAATTGCAAGGCCTCACCTTGACTCTTCCAGGCATTCTTCAAATCATTGTGGGCAACAGCACTTGTCTGATCATAAAACGTTGCTCCAGAACACATTTGGCTTGCCCACGACAGCTGCAAATTTCAACCAAGTTTGAAGGTGTGTGGGTGGAGAAGGTATTCCTTTCTTCACCACCCTTTAATTGTCATGGAAAACTGTTTTCACTGTGGATGACAACACAGGTGTTTTAGTGTCTTGAGCCATGGAGATTCTTGGATTGTTCCTGAACAAATCGAAATGATTCCAAACAACCATCCAATATGAGTTTGGAAGGAATAAATCAGACTTATATGTGCTTTTGGAAAGGACCCAACTCTGTCCAAATAGAACTTTATAATTTATCTCTAAAAACAGTCTGTAACAGGATGCCATCCTACTTAAATGAGCCCTACCATTTATGATACAAATGGTGATCAAATATCAAAACAGAAAAATATCAGAATCTTGTTCATAACACCCAAACATGTGTTGGTCAAACATTTATTTAAATGGCGAACTGCTTAAATAATCAAATTAAAAGCCTGTGATTACCATCATGTTCAGTAATGAGTGTGTGAATATTTCTGATTGGCACTATGGACACTGTGGATGAAAGGCAAACTTGAGTCCTTTGAATGTCAGAAATACAAACACTATCTTTTGTTACAGATGGCAATTTCTCCAGATCAATAAACCATTTAGCGTCATGACACTGCATTTTATTTGACATGTCAGAAAATCTTTATCAGTAAAATTGTGATGAATCAGAGATACAATATGATTAAATATTTACTCAAATAAGGTCAAAAGGTGTTTGCACTGTGCTCAACTCAATTCATTCATTGTACTACTTCTCTGTTTGTTTTTAAAGTAATAGTTTTGCACACAAAAATCAGAAGATTTTCTCACCCTTTCTATATTAATTTAGAACTAAATTTATACCATGGTATATTTTTAAAGACTTTTATCATTATAATTTTCACTAACATTTTCATTATGAATTTCTTTTATAGTGTGGTGCAAGTATCTCCAGTTCAAACAAAATATACATATTCTGAATAATAAATCAGATTAATCTTTTCCTGCTGTAATTGACATAGATAGATGACAGCTAGATGTTCTTCCAATTTTTTCAAATTCACAAGTTTACATCTATTTCCTTGGTACTTTTTAATCTGTAGGTTTTGAGTCAAATCTTTCAGGTATCCTAAAACATCATCACACACTATTTTTTTGGAATATTACTCCAGTTAACTGAACTGCTTTCATTTGCCTTTTTAGATCTACCCACACATTTTCTGTGACTGAGATCAGGGATATGTGATGGCTACTTTGTTGAGCAACTTTGTAATATATTAGGTGAAATCATTAAAGTTTTTGTCCATTTGGAAGACCCATTTGTGTTCAAGCTTTTCCCCAAAGATCCCCAGTTCCTTCTACAGCAAAACACCCATGCAGCATCATTCTGACTCATCAGATTTGGGATGGTTCTGTCACGCCTACAATGTTTCTCATTTTCCTCTAAATATAACAATGATCATTATGGCCAAATCCTTCAGTTTTATTCCCATCAGATAAGAAGATGCATCTCTAAAATGTGAAGTCTTTACCACAAGGGGAATTTGCAAAGCCTGATCTAGGATCATATGTAGCTTTTGGGAAAATGAATTCTTCCTCTCTGAGTGGCCCTTCAATCCATGTTGTTACAGAATCTTTTTTACTGTGGATAACGATGCCAGCTAAACCAGCATCTTTACAAAGTCTTTTGCTGTTGTTCTGGGGGTTTGTTTCCAAAAGTGGCTCATCTCTGAGAAACATAACCCAATTCCTTCCTGAAAGGTACGATGGTTGGAAATTATCATGATGCATGATGTCCACAGTTTCATCTGGAAATTGTACTCAAGGTTGAATCAAACTTGTGGGGTCCATGCATAGTATTAGAGGAAGCAGTGTGAGGTGTTGCCTTAAATGCATCCACAGACGCGCCTCCACCTAGCTTTAATGTTGTGAATGATCAGAAGCATACAAAATAATAACATTAAAATCAGTACTGTCACAAATTTAAAGGCAAAATAATCTTAATGTAAACATCTGACTTTGGAGAAAGTCAAAAACCATCTCTTTAAGACATGTTTTTAATTTAACCATATGTACAAAATAGAAATCATTTTGGTAGTTTGGTTCATTCTTGATAAGTTTAGTCTGATGTAATGTCAGATAGTAAGGGGGGAAAAGAATTGATGTCTTTAAATATCTGGTTTCAACTGTAAATATTCCCCCCACTGTTGTGGGAAGCTCCTTTAGAAAGTCCTGTAAAACAATAATATTTGAATCACAAACAGCTTCCGAATGCCAAAAAAAAAAGAAGCATAGAATAAGTATGCAGGACAATAGAAATGTGATTGCAGTAGAGAAGAAAAACAATCATAGGACCAGTGGAAACAAAAAACAGTCTTGGCGTAACAAACAATGAAAAAAAAAGTTGTGGTCATGATTGTAGGCAGGATTGGAGCACATTCATGACTCAGCCTATTGCTTACAGTGCAGTTTTGCTTTGTAGGTGTCGTAAATTGGTCCAGGCACCCTGAGCTTCAGTTGGACTACTGGGGTGGTCCTGCAGCAGTCTCATCCCAGGGTGGGCTAACGTCAGCCTGCAGGCCCATTGGGCTTGTCAATGTCACTTTGCTGCTTCTATTCTGGTCTCAGAGTGTAGAAGAGTGAGTGGCTGCAGTGTTTGGGTGGGAGTTAGGAAAAAAACAGAAGAACCTGTTACAAACTCATGGTGGTCTCCTCATTTTCCAAGCCATGAGATGCATTTAAAATGAGAGGAATTTACAATGTGCAAAGTGCTTCTTTTTGAAGAGTGGACTCCTCAAACTGATACCAAAAGAATGTCACTGGTGAGCTGCAATAAGACTCAGTAGCCCCTCTAGTTATCTGGCAGGATGAAGTGGCTCAAAGAGAGCCAGAGCCTTCACCACTGATCCATTGTCTAAGTCAAAACTTATTTTAATACTTTATAGCTTTGGCTTCAATTCTGCTTTGAAAATCTCTGCTCATTAATCATCAAATCAGACATTCAAACCCTCGACTGTTGGCAATAAAACAAAAGATGGGTTTTCCCCGCCACTGGTAAGAGTATTAATACCCAATTTATTCCAAACATTTTTCATATGTGCTTAAGGAAGCAGTGAAGTAAAACAAAACCAAGTCCCCAAATGTTTCTGTTTAAATTATTATTTGTTTTATTATTAACCTTTATCTCACCAGGAAAATTCCATTGAGATTAAAAATCTCTTTTACAAGGGAATTCTGTAATCCTAATAACTCAATTATTATTTTCCCTCTTCTTAAAGCAATAGATTTTCTAAAAGGAAAATACTCGTTTTAATATATCTAAATCAATTAATATGCTAATAAACTGCAAAGCTGCCAGTTTACGATTGTTTTAACAATCAGTTGCAAATTAGGATTGGCAGCACTTGTGATTTTATATTCAACACAAGTCTTTCTACTCCACAGACAGAGCATTCTTTTGTTATATGATAACCAAAACCCTACTGCAGGATTTGACCACTCCTTTTTTTCAAGCTCATATAAAAGTCATTGTGATCTATTTGTTCCCTTATGTCCCTCATTTTAGTTGTGGGACACTCTTAGATCCTTTGTGTAAAGTAAAACTTGGCCTTTCTTAAATGCATTTTATTGCATTCCTTCTCTGACCAAATTCCTCTTGTGCTTTTTAATGCTAGATGTTCCTCTGTATTTTCACAGAGAAGGGGCGTCTGCTGCCAGATCTGTGGGCTGTTGCGGTCCAAGAGAACAGCACCACAGGGAACTTCAGAATAACTCACTCGGATTTCAGTTTTTTGAAATACAGTCGAGCCTGGGGGAGTGCGGGGTGGGGGGCATCTCCCAGCCCAATATTTCAAATCTAGGATGGAGTGTTACCTCGTTTGAAACAGAAGGCACAATGGCCTCTCATACATGTAGCATAAGCTACCTGCATTTTTACTGAGTGCACATGGTTGCAGTCTAGTAATGTTTAAGTTTCCCCATGACAGGTGCTGGAGTCCTATGTGTCTGACGTGCAGCTTAAGAGTTTTTTGTCTTTTTACAAGTCTAGCCTTAGTTGGTAGACCCCACATATGGCTATTGTGTCAAATGGCTTGACACAGTAGTGCTTGATAATACACAAAATTCACAGAAAAACATAAGCACTGCTCTGGGATTCTTGGAAGAAAACAAAGTTTCTATTACTTCGTTTTAGTCTTAAGTGACAGTGGCCTGCAAATGTATTCATATTGTTTGAACATAAACATGTTTGATTAAGCTCATATGTCGTATTCGAAACCAAAGCATATTTTGCACACACAATGTTTACCCAAAGTGCTGTAAAGTAGGGACAAGATGTACCAAGGATAAGATGTGCCAAAAAGACTACAGAAATTATAAAATAAAGTGGTACATAATTCTGAAGTAAAAGTGAAATTGCAAATGATTTTCAAAGCTTTTAACAAATAAAAATCTGAAAAGTGTGGCGTGCATTTGTATTCTGCCATCTTTATCAATACTACCAAATACAATTCACTGGAAGCAATTGCCTTAAACAATAACATTTCTCTCAAGTCTTTTTTGGAAAAAGCAACAAAGTTTTTTGAAGTCACATATTCTCAATTGCATTTTGGGGGTGGTGTTTGCATTTTCCTGTTAAAGAAATGCAAAAGTAAAGTACCTTTGAAAACTGATTTTCTTTAGCTTTAGTTTTTAAACAGAAAGTCTTACAAAATAATATTCTAACAAAAATTATTAAGATAAAAATTTGTCTTAGTAATCATGCCCTAAGTAATTATGCATATTCAAAACTTTCGAAAGACTTGAAATCTTTGTCCTGTGCACTCAGGCTACAAATATCCTTGCTTTTATTTTATGGCTCATGATCGGAGTATTTTATGTAATGATTGTTTACAATCATACTATACTGAAAGCCGACACAGGAAGAAGCTTGCATGCATCCAATAATAGGTGTATCTAGTTTAAATGAAGCTTGTAGTATCACATGTCCACATAACACATTGATTAGCTCCTGCACACCAGAAACCATTGACTACCCCTCATCCCTCAACCCGAAGCCCCCCATTCCCACCTCTAATGTTGCTCATTGGAAATATGCTAATGAGATTTGTCACGATTGCTGATTCCCTTTGAACTTTTTATTTCGTCACGGCCTGATTGAAACCACAGAGGTAGAGAGCAGGAGGTTTTCTGCTGCAAGCCCATGGCCCCTCTTCCACCATCTGCTGGACCTCATTTCATTTGAATAATAAATGATTCCCTCTTTTTTTTTCTTTTTATCACACCCTCCCTTCCTACCCCCTCCCACTCCTCTCCTCTGCTACACAGAGGCGCCTCATCTACTCGCATGTTTCTGCAGTTCAAGGAAAAAAAAACGGCACCAGGCATGACGGAGTATTGTTGCTTCTCACTGTAAAGCATTGCTCAGGCTCTACAGGCAGAACCAGACCGCTCACTGCCTTAAAACTGACTGCTGCATGAAGACATTACTCTGTTATTCAAAGCTGAAATATGCTCCCCTTTAAGATGCGAACCCCAGATGGGGTTGAAGCCTCTCTTTATTTTGAATAACTGCGCATGAATGGAAAGCCTCGGCATCCTGTTTCTCTTAAAGAACAAAAGGATGTTGAAAAATATTTTCATGCTGGGCTAATTCTCTCAGATAGAATAGAAGGAGGAACAGATTTTATCAGCAGGATGTTCTTATATGGTCATATTCTTTCTTGTTACTGAGACCACAGAAAAAGAGAAAGGTGCTCAGTGACGTATAAACCACAACTTATAGACGAGCTGTTTAGTGTAAAGGACATAAAATGTTCTTGTAGAGCTGGTAGCAGAGACTTGCACTTTTTTTCAGCGCAGTCCCTTGCTGTCAATTTACATAGTGCCCAGCTGGGGAAGTGCTGGAGCAAATCTAATTCAAACTTTTCAAACCTCAAAGACACTGCATGCTCCAAATAGCAGTAAAGGCAATGGCCTCTGCCCTCTGGTGTACTTCCCGTTGACACACTTCATACCTTCAGTTCTCAGTGTCGACACTGTAACATGTGCTCACAAATAGATTCAAATACAGTCAATAGGACCCTCTTTCTCCTCTGCTGCCAGCATCTGGATTTCAAAGTGGTGTGATTAGCATGCACATACTTGGTTAGAATTCACTCCATTATAATTTCCTCTTCATATGAAATGCAGTCAGGAAACAAATGTTAACAGGATACCAGTCCCAGCTTTGTACAGAACAAAACAAATGATGCTTGAACATTACAGTGTACATTTTCTGCAAAGGGGAGAGTTTTACTGGTTACAGCTGGGGAATTTATTAAGAGCACACGTTTTAGCCACTCTGTTGAAGGGAAGATTAGGAGAGTACGTAAATCTGCTCCCCCGCTGCGAGCCTCCGCCAGCTTTTAGAGTGATTGACCTTTGCATGTTTCCAGAAGCTTGGAAACGGGGGAATGCCCTTGACACACTAGGTATGAGAGAGAGAAAAGAAAAACTAGCAGAGACCCGAGGGATCAACAGGGGCAGTGAAGCAGGTTGTTCCATTTCCCCTTCATTTAAAAACCACCAACTAGCACTGCATAGGCCATGTGTCTGACCACTGACAATGAGGGTAGACTACAATTAAAGAAATAATTATCTGAAAAGCCTGCAGTAAGGAAGCTCTTCACACACACACACTATATATATATATATATATATATATATATA